>JANHFX010018628.1:187734-215317 GCA_027560015.1 Chloroceryle amazona | reverse complement strand
TTCCTTCCTTCCTTCCTTCCTTCCTTCCTTCCTTCCTTCCTTCCTTCCTTCCTTCCTTCCTTCCTCCCTTCCTCCCTCCCTTCCTTCCTCCCTTCCTTCCCTGTTTCTTGTTACTGTCTAGCTACTGGACTCTGTGGATGTTTGCCCAACTACAACTCAGAAAAGTGCAGGAATTTGACTGATGCAGAAAGTTTCTCTTCTTTTTGGAGCCTCTGATTCGCAAGACAGCCTATTTGTGTCTCAGAATAATAGATGGCTAGAGCCAAAGAGGAGATGGATGGGATGGGATGGGATGGGATGGGATGGGATGGGATGGGGGCTCATTCGGTATTGAGGTCAGTCAGGGAGACAGAGGTAAGCTGCCAGCGTAGGGGAGGAATGCATTCTGATTCCAGCCAGACATGTTGCTGAATTATTGTTGTGTCCATAATGTGCCCCAGCACCTGGCGTAGCAGTCTGGGCTTTTTCTTCACTTAATACCAGCTCCTTGTGACAGAGTATTCCTAACTGGAAGTTTTGCAAAGGAAGAGATTAGCCCCAGGTTCAGTTTGCTGGTAGAGCTTGGAAAAGCCCTGACACAGTCCCAAGCGTTGTTATGGGTTTAAGAAACAACAGCAGGCCCCAGGGTGTGGAGGAGGGGAGGTACTGGACCCCAAAAGGGTTCATGAAACGTGGATGGAATTGGAAACTGCTGTTTTCCAAGGGACAAACTTCTGCTGGTGTGTAGGGTTAGGTCTCCAGTGTACCTCTCTCTTTCGCTGTGGTCGCTGTCAGTGTGGAAGCACTGGAGGTGCAGGGATGAGTACCCAAGAACAGGGGCTGAGGGCCTTAGTTTCAAGTAAATACACGAGCACAGCTGGGTCACCAAATCTCGGCCTTTCTTTGGATGCTTCTTTAAGTGTGCTACAGCCAGAAGTTGTGGCATAGGGTATTTATCTTTCGCATCAGGGGAAGCTTCTTCACTTGGAACATAATGCATCCCTGAGCAGGTTACCAGAGGGGCTGTGCAATCGTTGTCCCCAGCGGTTCTCAGCCTTGGGTGCCTTGATCTAGCATTGCCAATAGTCCAACAGCTGATGGGAAACTGAACTAGAAACCTCCAGAAATCCTTTCTGACCACTTTGGTGATGTTCAGATGCCATTTGGTGAGGGCGGGATGTGAAGACAAGTAGGCAGAGCTCTTTCCTTGAAAATTTTCACTACTGAGATACCCAGCTGAAGCACATCCCTGTTCCAACAACCTGATAATCAAAACAGTGATAACTCCTTAACTTTTATCTTCATCTGCAGTGTCAAAAGACCTTGAGGTAGCATCACAGAGTTTCTGTGGGCCAGAAATGATGAACTGTTCAGAGCTGTGCTGCGTAACCAAGCCCTCCTTTCACCAGTGTAGCAATTCATTCAGGGAAAGCCATTTTATCCCATGTCCTGCCTGCAGGGGACTCCAGCACATCCCCTCGGGCTTATCCAACAAGCAAATGTCAGGGACTGAGATCTGCCAGAGATGTGATTCCCCAGTTTCCCATCTGGCAGCAGCAATGGTCACGCTTGCAGTGTTTTCTCCTTATTAGCAGCTGTCAGCACCAGGGAGGGAATGCCTGTCGCTCGGACCAGCAGCCACAGGAGATTAATGTGTGTGATCCTAGAGGAATTGTTTCTTCTGGCTGCTGATGTGCCACAATTAGCACCTTCCATCTCTAAGCTGGTACTTGGTTCCTTCTTACTGCAACGATTGTCGAGGATTTCCCTCCAGAGCTGGGGGAGTGCCATGTCAGAGAGGAAGCGATGATGGATCAGCAGGGTGGAGGCAGAGCCTGGGAGCCATGCAGATACTGCACTGCTCATGTCACCACCTCATTACTGGTGTTGGTTTTCACGGCACCATAAACATTTGGCTGCACCATTTTCCTCCTATTGCAGACAGTGCAACAAGGGAGCTATCAGCACCTCTGAGGAGGCACTCAACATGATGCAGGAGCGAGTTCAGTGCCTATACAAAGGGTACCATAAAAGCAGCCTAGGAGAGGTTTGAGCACAGGCATCTATAAGCTAGGCATCCATAGGCTAGGCTGGGCATCCATAGGCTAGGCATCCATAGGCTAGGCATCCATAGGCTAGGCATGCATCCATAAGGCAGGCTGGGCATCCTCTCCTGAGGCTGGAGAAACCTAACAAAGTTTCAAAAGAAACCTCATCTCTCAAATGGGCACATAGAGCACCAGTGTCCTCCTGTCTCATGGCTCCGGAGTGTAGGAGGCAGCCAGGCTCTGTGGTGTCTCCTGTTGTTGAGGGGCACTGCGAAGGGCAAAAATGTATCTTCGTAGCTGCATCTACACCACGACTACTTTGGAAAGCAAGTTCTTGTGCATTTTTAACACGCAAAGTCTGCAGGAGAAGCAGCTCCATATGGGCATCCCCGTAACTGGTTAAACAGAGAAGTTCAAGGAACTGACTCACTGTCTGCATTCATTTTCACTGCGGTCTGCAAGCACCAGGCAGCAGGGGAGAGCCTGCTCGAAGCTGCAGCCATTTCTGAAGCGTGAGCCATCATCTCCAGTGCAACGTCATCCTCTCCAGGCTTCATGGGGACCATGTTCATTCTGTCATGTAGCACAAAAAAAGCAGGAACCGTGGTATATGCTCTAGGTGAGTGTTGTTCTTCAGTGCTCTGCTTACCTGGAGCAGGTATGAGCATGATGCTGTTCTCTATCTTCCGTACAAGACGTAACTGTTGGAGATCACAGTGCAGACTGTGGTGATCACAGATATTTCATTCAAAACCAGAAGGAATTACGTTGCTTCAAGCAACAGGCGCCTAACCACAGATGGGCAGTTAATACCTAATGTTGGAAACATGGTTTGAGTCTTCCAGCTCTTCAAATCCAAGTGCTACTCAGAGAGTGGAAGCACCAGCCTTGCCTGTAAGATCGGATGAAAAAAATACCCGTCAAGTCATTCAATTCAGTAAGGAACAGTTATTCAATTCAGTAAGGAACATCTATACAAAGAAGCTTTGATATTCTTGGCAAAATACGGGGCATATCTCATCACTGCAGAGTTCACTGCCTGATTAGAGTGAATAAATGATGTTAGAGGAAGTAAAGTGTCATAGAGCTGGGTAGATATTTCTTTAAACTTCTCTGTTATAATTGTCATTTATTATTTACAGGGTACTAACAGCTCAATCCCATCAGAAATGACAACTCTGTTTTTTTAGGCACTGTCCCCACCCAAAGTGTCTAACACAGCTTTTGTCTCGACGCACAACTTTATGACAGACAGCATTAAGACCTGAGGTGTGCTTGGAATGGGAGAACGAATTTCATCCTGGTGCCTTAGATACTAGGGCAGTGATCTGTCTGTTGGGAATGTTCCTTGTGAGGGCAGCACCCCGACTGCATGTTCTGCAGCTGCAGGATGCAGGGTATGAACGTGCACAGAAAACGCTGTATTTCCTACAGCAGCTGTAGATGACCCAAGTTTCAGATCCAGTTTGAATTCTCCATGCACAAACAGGAGAGTGAAAATAGAAAGAGAAAATACAACACTGAAAAGCAAGTGCTTTCATGTCACAAAGATGTAGTAAACATAAAGTCACTGGGGGTTTTTTGCACTCCTACTGATCTGGTACTTTGCCAAGAACTGTGCAGGCTTTACAAAGTCCACCTAAGGAGCTCGTAGAGGAGGAGGAGGAGGAAGATAATGGTGTCTTTTCTTTGAAGTGTTTTGTTTTCTGCCTGGAGATACTCCCATGCAGAACTGAGCTGCGATGGGAGAGAGATGGGGAACAAACAGAGGTCCAGAATACATAAATAACCATGACAGGTCCTCTACAGAGCCAGATGACTTTGCATGTGGGAAGAACTAAGTGGGGTGAATAAAAAAGCTATAGGTTAATACCCAGGGGACTGTCTGTGGTAGAAAATAACTCATTATTAACAACACTTGTCAAAAGTAAGTCCCTTCCCCCTCACACGTGATTGAAAACACATTGGCTACCGAAGTGGATGGAGCCAAAGTGTGTTCAGTATCTATTATAAGAAATGTATGAGATGCCGAGCAAGAGATTTCTGTAAAGGAGGGTGGGAAAGGTTTGGCTTTTTCTACCCTAGCAATCGGGTAGTTATCAGGCAGAGGGCATGTGCTAGTTTGGGCTGGGGTAGAGTTAATTCTCTGCACTGTAGCCTGCATGGGGCTACGGTTTGGATCTGTGCTGAAAACAGCGTTGCTAATTCAGAGATGGTTGAGTTATTGCTAACACAGAGTCAAGGCCTTTTCTGCTCCTCACCCCAGCAGCGAGCAGGCCGGGGGTGCACAAGGAGTTGTGAGGGGACGCAGCTGGAACAGCTGACCCCGAGTGACCAAAGCTATTCTGCAGACCATATGATGTCATGCTCAGTATGTAAAGCTGGGGAAGCAGGAGGAAGGGGGGATGTTCAGAGTGATGACATTTGTCTTCCCAAGTCACTGTTACACATGGTGGAGCCCGGGGCTGGCTGGCTGAACACCTTCCTGCGATGGGAAGTGGTGAATGGATTCCGAGTCTTGCTTGGCTTGTGTGTGCAGCTTCTGCTTTACCCATTAAACTGTCTTTATCTCAGCCCGTGAGTTTTCTCACTTTTACTCTTCCACTTCTCTCCCCCATCCCACGGGAGGGAATGAAGGAGCGGCTCTGTGGGGCTTAGCTGCTGGCTGGGGTTAAACCATGACAAGGTACCAAGGAAGAACTCATCGTTGGCATCTCTTGTTGGCCATGCACCAGAGCCACCAATGACTCCAGAGCTGAAATTCCTGTTGTGCACCAAACCAGGACCTGCAAAAAGATCCCCGGTAGTCTGGGTGAGAAATGACACAAGAGAGATCAGCATCTCACTCGTGCTGTCCTCCTTGGCCTGTATTTTCTGCAGCAGTAGGAAAGTATGTCCAAGCCTGTGCCACTGAGGCAGAGCCCTGAGCTAATTTGTGTCTAGACAACCTGCCCTCACCTCTCCCCCGGGCTTCCCTGGTGCTAACGTGCTGCCTTTCATTCACTGTGTCAGATTGAAGAGGAAGTGTTGAAACACAGACCCGAGGAAATGGTGTTAGTGTCACTTACACCCTGATTATGTCACTGTACGGCTCCATCTGTTTGGTGCCCTGCAATGAACTGCATTTCTTGCCCTTCTCAGGGGTCTCTTCAGGCACAGCCTAGAGCATTTCTAGTTTACGGGCTTGGGTTTCTTCACAGGGACACTGAAGGGCAGGATGGGCTGAGCAGGGTCGAGATTTGGTCCAGTCACAGAGCTGGAGTTTTGCCAGTACTTACACCTAGACCCGGGAGCCAGGAAGCATTCTTGGGTCATACACCATCACCTGGCTTACTCATCACAGCCTCTTAAACCTGGTTACACCAAACACCTTCTTAGTTCACCCCTGCATCACGGTGAGATTATCACAAACCAAGAGTAGGGGTATGAGAGGAATACGTCAGCTTTTTGGATTTCAGAACTGGAAGCAGAACAGTTTAGATGAAGCTTGCAAGAAGTGCAGTCTGGGTGGTCCAACTTGGCTTTGCCACTGATGGCATTTTTAAAACTGGAAATAACAAAATTAACAATTAACTACTGAAAAATAACATTCTAAAAAGTAAACAAAATAAAGGCAGAAAACAGCTTTGAGCAAAAAGCACAAAAAGCAACTGCCACTTGGAGTGTCTTAGCAGATCTCTGTGGCACTGAGTTGTGCTGTGCCACCCCTCCAGGGCCACACCTTGGCAGGGCAGGAGGGTGTTCAGACCTGCAGGGGAATGGGGAATGCAGGGGCTTGTGCTGTCCCTCTGGCTCACCTCTTTGCTGGATTACTTTGATTATTCTTTTCGCATAAACCATCTCCTGTCTAGGTCTCAGTGCATGGCTTCATAGCTGGGACTGAACTGCTGCTGGTTGGTTTGCTCAAAGCCTCTTAATGATGAGAACAGTCAGTCCCTCTAACCCACTGATAGTACCTCTGGATCTTCTCTTCAGATACCATTCATTCATCCATCAGGAATCACCCTTTTTTTATTCCCCTTGAAAAACGTTCCTCATTTCCCAGTCCATCTGTGAGTGAGAGCTGGGGACCGGGAGGTGTGGCAGTGACTGTGGGGATCACGCCAGCTAGTGCCTGCAAAACGAAATGCAGTCCTTCCCTGACAGCTGGCTCTTTTTTCTTCCCTTGTTTCTCTTTTTCCAGTTCCCTCTGCTGACGTTTGTGTGTAATTAGAGAAGAGAAAATTAATGAGTAAATCATAGGAATTAAAAATGTCTCCAAAGCAGATGGATCCTATTAGCTATACTTCTCAGGCTGCAGTAGCTTTCCAGGGCTTGGGACACAGTTCTGAGCAGTCAGATTTGCAGACGTGTATTCATGTGACAATTACACGCAACACGTCGAGTGTCAGAGAAGATACAGACCAAGGGAGCCTAGGAAAGAGAAAATCTTTCATAGGAAGAATAAATCAACTGGTTTAGACATATCAAAAAATTACCCCTAGACTGAGAGTGCAACAAAAGCAAACTGTCAGAAGCCCAAACCCACCCTTTTTTCCAGCCTCATTGTTTTTCACATTCAGCCTAAGGAAGAGGCTTCCCCCAGCACCTGTACAGTCTGGTGTTTGCCAGTGTGCTGGATCCTCCTGGGATGATTCTTGTGAGATTCCTCAGTTTTTCAGCTGCCCTGAGTCTCTGCACCGAATCCTTAGGGCTCACAGCTTTGGGCCAGTTTGGTAGCCTGAACACGGTGCTGTGATGCCCACACGTACCTGAACAGCACAGCTACAACAGTTCTATCCTCCCAACAGTGGCTGAATTGAAAAACCTCAGTAATAGCATCCAAACTGCTAATCAAGGGGGAGGAATCCTTCATTCCTTTCTGTGGTTGTTAAATGGGGAAAAATCTTCTCAAGCAATACCCTGTAAGTATCTATTCAGCAAGAAAAGCTCACGGAGAAGAGCAGAGAGCGCTTTGGCCAGGGCTGATGGTTGCCCCCTCTTCTTTCATGCGTGCTCCCAATGTCACTGTTTTGCCTCATTATTTGTTTGGACGTTTCAAATCAACACGTGGGGCTTTCTCTGCATTGCACAGCAGCTTGTCTCAGGCAAGGCACGAGCATTTTTAGACTCAACCAGAAAACAAGTCCAAGGGCTGAATCAGAAGGAGAAAAGTAATGTTCAGAAAATAACACCGGGGAATATTGGACATGCCAGAGATTAAAATGTGTTTCAGGAAGCTCCAGAAGAATTTAACGAACACAGATGACATGACAGCTATGGAGAGCAGAATTTTGTACAACATTTCAGGCAAAAATCAGCTGTCAAAAATCTTGAGCACACAGTTGAAAATCTTTCACACAAATCTCACTTTTCTGCCAAGACAAACTTTCTCCCTTTGAAAAGCAGTTTTCAAAGAGCCTTTCTCCCATCATTTAGTTACTATGATTGATTTACACGTCACCCAAGATACCATGCCCTTGACTTTTGTTATACTAATAGTGACAGGCAAAAAAGCGAGAGGCAGAGCAGGTAAGCCAGCAAACCTTTCTGTGAGTGTTACCTCCCAGCGAGGCAAAGAAAGTGGGTCCTGTTGCTTGTGCGTAAGTGGAGCTACAGGAGGATTAAGAGAGTGATTCAGTCCCTCTGCAGGGCACTGGTCTGGAACTTGGAAACCAAAGGAAAGCATATATGTGAAACCTTTTCCTCCTAACTCCATCAGTGTTGATCTAATATGGAGATGGTTCCTCCCCACAAAGCTTGCCTTGCTGATGGCTTGGGCCAGCACATCTCCTGCAAACCTGTTCCACTGTGACATGGCATTCTGGCACTGTAGGAAGTGTGAAACCTCGTATAGGGAGGTACAGAAGTTACGTGGAGGCTGAGAAAATGCTTCAGAACAAGAACATAAATTGGTTAAAAGTGTTTAATTGGTAAAAGAAAAATTGAGGGGTGAAGTAAATCTAAGTGCATTCCTGAGGAAAAAAAAAATAAAATAGTTATCCAGCAAAGGAAGAAGCAGCAGATAGATCTGAAGCTGAATAAACTTGTGCGAGAAATTCTGTGTTGTCCGGTGGTTTCATACAAAGCCTTTCTGGAAGAGACATTTTAGGCAAAATAAAATGACTTGGTTCAGAATAATTAGGTGAAATGTAATGGCCTGGCCCACGGGGAATTTTGGAGTAGGTAATCCCATGACCACAACGCCTGCGAGCACGCTGCCCACACCACGAAGAGCTGTCCGACAGCTATGCAGCCGAAGAGTGGGAGTAGAGGCAGAGGTTAAGTGACTTGCCTGAGGTCACGTGGTGGAGCAGGAAAGCAAAACCCCTGTCTGCTGACCACCCTTGTCTCCCCTGTGTGCTCTCTTGCTCTGTCCAAACTGTGCCTTCTCCTCCACACATCCTGTTGGGACACTAAAAAAGGAAGAAGGCAGTCGAGGAGGTTAGCCAGGAGGTCTGAGGTAGTTTCCTGCTCACATAATGACTTTCTGAGCTAGTGGGGCTGTGTCCTATCCTTATAATGGTAATGAATGGAAAGCCTTGAGCATTAATGTCCTCAAGCAGATGAGGACAGGTCATCCAGGTACTGGTGGCTGGAAGGTTAGGTGAGATGCCCGTCTGCAGGTCTGGCAGCCAGGTGTGCTCCACCAGCACTGCCCGACCCTCTGAGAGGTCTGGATTCCCACTGGTTTTGACAGAATGTATCAGACCACCACGTGCTTTTACAGACATAGATATGTGTCTTTGTTGCCTTACAGCCAGTGGGGAAGCTGAGGCACAGGATGGCAACTGACTTTTCCAAGGTGTTACAGCAGGTCCCTAGCAGACCTGCATAGAGAGACTTGGGACCTGGCATATGGGCCTTTTTGTAATATTTTCCAATGTCTGACCCTGACAGGGAATCTGGGACTTCCCTGAGAGAAAAAAGGAACAGAGCTGAGAAGAGAATTGTTGAGCTTTTACGAGACACCATTGATGGAGGGTTTGGGATTAGTTTGCAGCTAGTTTGTGAATGACTTAAGCTATTTCTATTTTCTTTACAGCTATTTCCCACATCTTACAAATGAAAGCTGCCAGATATTCCTGGTAGATAAATGAAGTGCTAGTGCCAAATAACATACAGTAAATAATCACCTCGGGATTAATACTTCTTTGTCTCCTTTGGCTGAGGGGCTCTTTCATAGCCTTTTCCTTGTTTTAAACCTACCTGATGCTTAAAATTCTGTGTATTTCAATCCTCTGGTGGACCAGTATCTTTGAAGGTGCATCCTGTCTCCTGGGAAAGGCTTGGTGGCAGTGTGGGTCAGCCAGCATGCCTATTCTGGCAGCTACTGACTTTAGGAGACCCGTTGCCTTCTGCTGAGAGCTATGGCTTTTGAGGCTGTGTAGGACCTTCTGGCTTCTCATCTCAGGGAAAAAGACCATCGTGGATGTGAAGTGAACACCCTGCAGTAGAACGGAGTGGGAAATTGGGCAGCTCTGGGAGGCAGTCACAGAGCATTACTATTCTTGTTGTTAGAATTTATTTTCCTCAAAGGAGAGGAAGGAACTTTATGTGCTGAACGGATTATGCACTACTCAGCTTGCGGGAAGAAAGTGGCTCTTGAAAAGCTGCTAACTAGGCTATGGGTGAGGAAGGAGTTAGAGAAGATCACAAACCAGTGTAAAACTGCTTAATCAGGCTCAGGCTATCTTCCTGCCTCCAAGTATGATGGCAGCCTGAAATCCAAACCCCTGTAAGCCAAAGCACAGATGTCTAAGCACAAATGAAAGAGCATCACCTAAGAGCAATGTGGTCTGTCTTTCCAGGCTCTCCATACCATTTCGCACGGTTAAGCTCCCAGAGCCAGTGTGTTAGGACATGGGTGCTGCGTGACTGGATCTGGGACACCACCACTAAAAGGTATTTAGAGTATGGGTATTGATCCCCTTTGGCATCCCCCTGGGTCTGGCCTCGTGTTTCTACTCTTGGTCCTCATCAGGTGCCCAACCACAGCATGGGCTCTGATCCTGGAAAGTGGAAGCCCTGGAGTACAGCCCTGGTGAACTGGGCTGAAGATGCACCCTTTCTTGTGAGTGGGTGCAAATGCTGTTGTTGCTTGTGATGGGCAGGGGGCTGAGGACTGCCAGCAGGAGCAGCCTGGCTCCACGGGGTCTTTCTCCTGAATTCCTCTCAGCAGACTATTAATAGTGAATAGCTTTGACTTAATGTCCTGCACAATGACACTCACCAAAGGGTTTCTCAAAAGATGTTTCAAAGCCCGACAGGCATCACTGGAGCTGTTGTTTTCTTTTCATTTCTTTTTGTAAACTGACTTAAAGCCAATATCAATATTTATCTGCAACTAGGGAAGTGTTTTGCTGCCAGGAATTTGAATGTTCTGTTTTCCTCTAACTATAAATGGGGCAATTACTAATGAGAATATTTCCAAAATGAATGAGTGGAACATTAATTTCCCCTTAGCCCCAGTCTCTAGTCATCCCACAAATAACCCTTTACATGTTTTTATGTTTTATCTGATGGTTAAGCTGCAGGCTCCACTACAAAATAGGATTTTATTAAGATATTCTGGGTGTTGCTATCCCTCACACTTTAGCTGTTTTGTCCACATTAACTCTTGTTGATGGGTCTGTTTCTTCTGTGTCCTTCACTTGGAACAATATGATAATTATTTTTTTTAACCACAGATCATAACAGAAGTCAGAAAAGTACTTTAAGAAATGGCTTAGGTAGCCCAGTGCCCAGGGCTGGGTCAGATACAGCTGAACTGTTGCCTAGAGAGAGCAGTCTGGCCTGCCTGCCCGCAGAAACCCGCAGCCTTGGCAGGTCTGCAGCTTCCTTACACAAACTGTTCAGGGGCTTCACTACTCCTGTGCATTCCCTACTGCTCATCAGAACTTCTGCAGCTACATTTCGAAATCGTGACTTATTGTCTGTACCACGATGGGTATAGTAAAGGTTTTATTCCCTTCCTTTCTCCAGTTATCTTCCACATATTTGAGCACGTGTCTTTACCTTCTCTTCTCCAGGCTGAAATACACCAAGTCTTTTCAATCTTTCATCACAGGTCACATTCTCTAGAGCTCTGATCATACCTCTTGCTTTTCTTTGGACATCTTCCATCTGATCTTCCAGTCTTTCTTGATGTGTAGTGCTTCAAACTGAATAATAATCTGCCAGCTAGAGTCTCGTGGTGTGAGCAGACTGGCAGGTCACCTATCAGCTCACACAAAACAATAAGAGAATATAAAATAGAAGCTGATGCCTACATGTCATCGGCTCCTAATGCATCTGCTGTCTGTGAATGTTTCTACTAAGTTGCATCGTACACTGGTGTGCCAGCTGACACCACCAGGCCAAAGAAGCCTTATGTTCCTTTCCACCTGCACTTCGGCCAACTGTGCTCTGATTGATTTTCAACAGTGGGAGGTGAGATGGGTTCCAGACCTGCTCCTTTTAAGCCATCCATCACTATTAACCTACTAAGCCAAGGATGAATATTCTTTGATGATAGCTTATGCCCCTGGGAAGGAAAATGTTGGAAGACAAGCTGGAGAGAATGAGACATTTCATTAATTACCCCATAGCAACTTAGTGGGAAGCTGGATATTTTCCTAAACGTCCAAGCTGTTTTGTGCACACATCCTCCTCCACATTTTTTTCTACTTGGTATGTTATTTCCATCTCTCTGCTAAACTCTTGGTGTTGCCAGTTGCCAAGCTAGGATCTTGCAAATCTTCCTTTGCTGTTGAAAACGGGGTCACTTCTATGAATCACTCAGACTGAGAGGAGTTATCACATGCCAAGATACTTGTGATGGATAGATTTTAATGGAAGCTGTGACCTCACATATTTAGATGTATAGATCAGCCTCCAGCTGTGGAAGGATTCCCTCTCCTCTATCAGTTCAGCTTGGGATATGATCTCACCACATTTTGCTTTCTCATGGAAGACCTCCAAGTAAAGCCCGGATAACTGTGGGAAGCTGTGCTGTAGGCTTAGTAGATGCCCTCTTCCATTCCAGCTTCCAAGCCAGTTTCATTGTAAACTTTGCACTGTGTCCATATAAATCTCTATGCTCATGGTAAAGGATTGAAGCCAAGTCCCACAACGCCAGTATCCCAGATCCCTGCAAATTTTACCTCTAAAATGGCAAATTAATCGGCAGTTTTATTTCTCTTGCTAAAACTCAAACCTAACATTGCTGAATTAGTTCCTGATTTGCTTTCAGTGTTGCTGCATTGGAAGACAGTGCAGCCAGAGCCTTAGTAGGTGATGCCAGACTTTCTAACATGCTTCCTTAAAGCAAGAACACAAACACCTTTTTGCATAACGAGCCTCTGAGGTGTGGGGATGATCCAGTCAAGAGTGACTCTGCAGTTCTCTGTTCTCTGCCGTGTTGTCTCTGAGCTGCTGTTGGACGGGAAGCTGTTCCTTCCACTTCTCAACCAGTTTATCAGTCGTTTTAGAAAGAGAAAAAAGAAGCTATTGTTTAATATTTTGTTTCTTTAGGATGTTCTTCAGTGGGATGTAGAGGGTAGGCACTATGTTATAATCTTGGGATATGGCATTTGCACCATTTAAAGACCGCTCTTAAAACAATATAGATTAAGGCTGGATTAGCCAATGTAAACTTTATGGACAGTCAAACACTATCATTGGATATTTTATCAATGTGCATTTTCAGAGTCACAGTTAATTAAAACAATCCCTCTGATTCTCTTATTTATTCAAGTAGACTGTGGACTGTAGGTGAGATTCAAAAATAACCTTGCAGTAATTCTGGATTGAATTCCTGATAACAGATTGCCAGCATGAGCTCATCACTTAAATAGAAATGAAAAATAACCTGTTTTTTTAAAGTTAGCTGAACATCTAAATTGCAGTGGTAGATATTGCGGAGTGGGAGGAAAAATTTTTGTACATTCACAAATTAAAATTATGTTGAATGATGAAAAAATGCTGGACTTTGTATGTTTTACACTCACTGCCCACCGGGAGCACGTTTCCCTCGCTGGAAGGCGACAGGCTCCTGATCAGCACTGCACCCCCAGCTTCCAACAATTCGAGTTACTCTGATTTCACCTGATGGGGCCAGGAACTGGAACTGTATGGGAGACCCTGCCATTCGAATCCAATCCTTAGTTCCCTTCACGCTCAAAAGGGCAGGAACTCTCAGTTTGGGGTTTGACATCTCTCACTTCAGATGCTATTGTTTAGCTCTTTGGCCGTCTATTCCACTCCAGAATTTTCTCTTATTACTCTGGCATCTTTGCTCCTCTACCTTGTGGACTATGCATTAGGCAAACTTCATGAAAACATCTCTGTTCTTCCCTCGATTTGCTAAAAAGGCTGAAAGTTAATGTTTTCTCCACACTTGACTGATGCGTATCTGCAACAGCCCTGGCTTCCTTTGGCTGTAAAATACAATACAATGTCCTTCCCTGGTGTTAATGCCACCTCTGGTGTACAGCTCTAAACCGCAGGGCTATGAGGATGATGAAGGGGCTGGAACATCTGCCTTACGAGGAAAGGCTGAGAGACCTGGGACTTTTTAGTCTGGAGAGGAGATGACTGAGGGGAGATCTCACTAATGTCTATATATCCATAAGGGCTGGGCGTCAAGAAGGCAGGGACAGCCTCTTTTCACTTGTGCATTGTGACAGGACATTGGGCGGTGGATCCAAGCTCCAGTACAGGAAGTTCCACCTTAGCATGACAGAGAACTTCCTTACTGTAAGAGCTGCAGAGCATTGGCACAGACTCCTCAGAGGAGCTGCAGAGTCTCCTTCTCTGTTTCAAGACCTGTCAGATGCATTTCTGCATGATCTGCTCTGGTTTTGTCCTGCTCTGGCAGGGGGGTTGGACTCGGTGATCTTTGGAGGTCCCTTCCAACCCCTGACATTTGTGATTCTGTGACTCTGTGTTTTCCCACCCTGTTCAAGTTATTTCCAAAAGTTCCTCTGCCATCACGAGGAGCATGAACAAACCCTGTCAGAGGTGAAGGCAGGGCTGCCAACTTCTCAGGAGGACTCACTGAAAGAGAAACAATAAGGAAAACAAGGAACAAGTGTGTGATTCACCCTCTGAGCTGCCCAGAGTCATCCAGGCCCAAATCACAGCATGTGCAGAGGCAGATTAATTGGAAAGGGTTTATTAACAATTTAAGAATAGGAAGACCCTTCGCTATGTGCTCATCCCGGGTGGGTTTCTCGGATCACTAAGTCAAGGCAATTCCAACATGTGACATTACATGGAGGTTCTTGCTTCCATAGTGGGAGATAATGCAGAAAAAATACACTAGCCAGAGGGAAGGAAAACACAAAGGGTATAAATTTACACTGTCACTTTGAGTCTGAGCCTGGTTTTAAATCTTCACACACCTTCTCTCCTTATTGTTTACTAGCACTTTGGCTAAGCCTTGGAGCTTTCTTGAGGATCAGGCTTGAGCTTGCTCCACACTTTAGCACACCCCACGTTCCCATTTGTGTAAGTGGGCGAGTGCAGTCAGGTATGTTCTGTTCCAGTCTAGCAATAGCTATCTCCAGCATGGTCACCTCTTTCTTCAGATTCCTCTCTCCCCATCAGAAACTCAGGCCATCGGGCAGCCAGAAAGTGGGAATCTGCTGCGAGAAGAATTGCTTCTAAGCTTTTAAAAAAAATCTATCACTTCCCACTCCAAATGATCGATGAAGAAAAAGACAAAGCGTTCCCTATCACACAACAATTGCTCTCGAAAGCTGTTTCCTCAACTGTGTTTTGTATTACTGGCGACTCTCCCATTTCCATCTCCTCCACTTGGCACATGTTCTCTAGCTTTCCAGTGCCTAGGGGACTGTTTTATCATGATCAAGCGAGGAGGAAATTACAAAGATGGCATCCCATAATATTTCATGCAGGAATCAAATGCCGCTTTACCATGAAGTCATTGTTTTTAGTCTATAAAATCCAGTGCACTTCAGAAGTTAATTTCAGTTACTGGATACAAGTTTTAGACTGGTAAATAGATGTACGCGAGCTGAAGGGGATCTGATCCTGTTTAGAAAAGACCTCTGTATTTATCTATCACAGCTGTCAGAGACTCACGTGCCTCAGAGACTTCGGGCCTTTCTTTCACTCCAAACGGTGACAGATGTCAGGATTTGGCTTCTCTGTCCTGTTGCTGTGGGTCTGAGCCCAGCAGTGTGCAGTAAGAGAAGCTGACAGTAATTGCTGCTTCTAGGAAGGTGGCCTTGGTATTTTAGCTAAATCCTCGTGTTTGTTGAACAGAGGATTCTGCACCCTGGGTCTCCCTAACCAAAGGAATGAGGCAGTGAAAGAACCAAGCTAATTCCCATTGGAATCTCCAGACAGATTGATCTGAATCACAAATCCAGAGCGAGCACGGGGAGCGCAGAGCAGCGATGCCCCCTTGCACAAAAGCCGTGGTTGATCTGACCAGGCACCGTGGGCATTTCTCTGGGATTCCCAGCTACTCACAGGCTGCTCTGGGCTCCTGCCCTGCCTGAGCTCCAGTTACGGAGAAATCCTGGAAAGTTGGCCGGTGCCATTGTGGCTGGCCAAAGGTTGAGGCAGAGACAGCAGATACAGCTGGGCTTTCCCAGACATGGGGCAACCTTTCAGCTGCTACATTTAAGCCACACATTAAAAGTTCCCTGTCTAGGTCTGTCCCAATTTTTTATTCTCTGTAAACAGGCAGTGCTGCCTTGCTCAGACAGTCTGGCCAAGCTGCGTTCTCAGTGAGGACAATTAATTCTGTGAGCAATCACATTTACTGATATCCCTGATGAATCCGTCAGTAATTGGTGTTGGTACTTGGATCAGTTGTGTGTCGATTAGCAAAAATCTCCAGTTCATTTCCTCCAGGCAGAGAGCCAGGCCTGACGACAGAGAGAGACGCAGACACTCAAGCAGTATCAGGCCAGAGTCCCACCAGTCCTGCTCCTTCAGATCCAACCTAAATTCACAGCTGTTTGCGGGGAAAAGGCCCATTCAGCACCCTGTGTTCCGTGCCAGTTGTGAGAGGAACTCCAGCCCTGCTGCCAAGCTTAACCTAGGAGCCTAGAGGCAAAAGGACAGATGATGGGTTTAAATCTCTGCTGATTAACACGGAAGAGCAGATTTTTCTACAGAGGTTCAAGCCTAGGCCAAGCAGTCAGGCCCCAGCAGCTCCCACTTGTGACATTTCATGAGCATCACCTGATTTAATATGAAGTCTGACTTAGAAACTACTGAGGGGCCAAAATGACAAATAAGCTCTTTGAAAATTTTTACCCCTTTATAGCTAAAACTTGAAATCTGCAGCCTAGCCCTTTCTGATTTTATCTTTCTGGGTTTCACTGGGGCTGGACTCACAGCGGGGTTGGGAGAGGTTTTGAAGGGCTACTACTTTCTGCTGTTTGGTTTGCTTCTTTCTAATGGGATGGTGGAGGAGACAGAATCTCTTCCTCAGCCACACTGGGATCTGTCCCTTTCTTTCTTCAAATGCAACTCTAAGACTGAACCAATGTTCTACTTCTGTAAAAACATAATTTGTTCTCAAAGCTAAGCCAAGCCTGTTCCACTGGCCTGATGGAAGCTGCTCATCTTTGTATGGCTTGAGAGACCGAGCCTGAGATTTTTGTCAATAGATTTCAGGGTAGATGGCTAAAATCATCTTGGCTGATGTGAAATTCATGCACTTTTATTGACTGTTTTGCCATTTTACTGTAGTCCAGAGTACGTTTACCTTCAGAAAGATCTAAGTGCATAAAGCAGTGTCAAGAGGGGAAGAAGTCAATATGGAATCACTCCTGTAATTGGTTTTATGACTCACGGAAGCTATTATTTTTAAAGTCCCTCTGAAATGATACATTTGAGGTCCTTCCTATATTGTTAGTATTAAAGCAAACATTTAGAAGTTGAAATTGGAAGGGTCTGGCCCAGGTTCAAAACTGCAGGGAAGTGTTGCAGAGCAAAGCTGAGGACTGTGTGAATTCACAGAGGCAACCTGCAGTGATGTCTTTTATACTGCAGTGCTGACACCGGTCCAGCCTTTAGTTTGATTTAGAGCTGCCCAAGTCTTTTTTTCTGTCTTTACCTTATTATTTAGGCTCTCGGGATGATTCTCAGAAAGCCTGAAGCTACACATTAGTCCTGCATGGATCATTTCACATTCTAATTGTCAAATAGTGATTTGGAAAAAAAAAACAACCCATAAATGTGTTTCAGTGGTCCCCAAGCTGTTGTTAATTCAGGCTGGGTTCACAGATGAGCTCTGTCTGTAGGAGCACGGGCACGGCTGCAGGCGTGGTGCTTTCTCTGCTTTTTTCCAATACCTCGGTGGCAAGTGAATGTGAATTCAGTGGGACTATGAGAAGCCTGGGTTTGTGTCTCTCCTTTCTCAAAGCCGGGCTCATCTTACAGCTCTTGCGAGTCTACCCACTAGGTTATACAGTATTTCGGCTTCACCTCTCCTGTTTGGGCTAACTCCACCTTCTGTAGGTTCTCTGGACAGGAAGGTGGGGAGCAAGTCAGCGACTGTCCATGGAGGGACTACCCAGGAGATAATACCTCCCACCTTCTGCTCCTGGTAACGTAGAGCAGCCTGAGAGCACCCTCAGTGATGCCATTCCGTGTGTGTAGGGGTAAGGGACAGGAGTACAAAGTCCTTCAGGCACAGGAGGGAACCTGTGAGCTGCTGGAGGGTTGCCAGGGCTGCTCCTGAGTGTCTCATATATGCCCTGAAAAGCAGGAGAGATTTCTCCACAAAGGAGACCTCTTGAAAAGGAGAAGCTGTTGTCTATTACTGCTCGGTTTGACACAGTTACCAGAAGCCAGTTTGATGCTGCCATGAGTAACAGTTCTGCCAGGCTGGGACTGTCGGAAGCAGCTCTGGTGAATGTTGCCCCCCTCTGCAGCCACATCCCATGCTGGTTTCAAGGGGTTCTTTCTCAGCAATGCAAAGGTTGATTCCCTGCCTGGTAGAAGCTGTTTCTTTTGGACTGTCCTGCTTATCTTTTTCAAAGAGTGTATTAAAATACATTTTCCATCTGGGACAGATTTCATAGTGTGAGGGGAAGAGTTTTGGGGAAAGGATGAAGATGTAAGGAAAATAAATTCCCTGGTTGTAGAAAGGGCTCTGAAAAGGGAAGCAGAACAGACGGGGCTGTAGGCTTTATTAACCATGTATTATGTGCAGTTATGCACCCCCAAGTGCACTTAAAGGCTGTGATAATACTTTTGAGTATTTCTAGCTCTACTTCTATGTTTAGTGATGTCACCAGCAGCGTGCAGGGGGTTAGAGGCAGAAGAAAGAGGAAAAGAGAATTTTATTCTTCCTTTTGGATGATGTAGGAAGCAGGGATGTGTAAAAGTGATTCTTGGCCTGGTGCTTTTCTTGAAGACATGTTTGAGGTAACCTGAGCTGCACTCCATGTGTTTCTTATCAGTGGCCTGAAAAATTGATCGAATCTGTAAAAATCCTGAAACACCACCACAACCACTCACTCCGGGAGCTGCAGGGAAATTCATTCCGCTGTAGTGGCAGCAGAGGAGGGATGCTGTCATGCTTGTCTTATTTTTGTTAGCTGTCTACCTTGAAAGCTGCTTAAACTAGGAAAGAGCAACAGAGCAAGTGCCAAGGCGTCATGGTAAGCTGATCCTAAATTAACAGTTAACACCAGGCCTGCGTAGTAGTTACCACCTCTGTGTAATTTACTGCCACATTGGTAGCTGAGGTTTATTCGCTTACCTGGACTCGTTTTTGGCTTTACATATTCTAAATTTAAGCTTGTCTGGAAGAAATGAGCTCTTCTCATCTCTGTTACCTTTGGTGTTGCAGTGTCAGGCTTGAGAAACCACTCCGAAGATTTCCTTCGGAGTTGTCATTGTAGGGAAGGGATCCACCCATGAAGTGGCACGGCTCTGAGAAGATACCAACCTGACATGGAGCTCTGTTGCCATCCTGGGTCCTTCTTGCCTGCCAGTGACATTCAGAACCTTGAAACAGAACCCCAAAGTCACAGGCTCTGTGGCAAACAAGCCCATGGTATGGGGCAGTGCCTGAATCAAGGAGATTATAGCCCAAATAAGCAAAGAGCAGGAGGGGAAGCTGCCTTTGCCAAAGGGAGCAGCCTGGCAGGTCACAGCTATAGCTGCTGACAAAGCTGGCCGCCTGGCCTCCCTCGCCAGAGCCCATGCAGCACTTCAAGAGCCACTACAGTAGGTCTTCTGTAAAACAGAATCCTTCAGTTCAGTGCCCCGCTACATGTGCACAGCACATGGATGTCTCTGGCTGCTTTAGTGCTGTGTCCGTGTGCTCAGAAACACGTACTTTCTGCTGTCACCCTGCAAGGATATGTCTGTGTGGCTGAACACTCCTTCCACTGAACGGAATGGGGTGGAAAGAATTAAAAGCACATAGAAGCGTAGAAGGAAGGAGAACATGATTTTCTCAAAAGCATCTTGGTTTTGTTTTCTTTTGATAGGAGTGGATTTGACCCACCTCTTAACACAGAAGGCTGTGGCAAAACCAGTGTATTCAGAATGCTTGGGAAAATGCTGCAGCCAAAGTGCCTCTCTGTTGTGTCCCAGTGCCTTGTCCTGGAGGATGTCAAACCGAACGGCCTGTTATCTGTGATGGGCTGTAGCAGAACACTGCTTCCCCTGTCACTCACACTGCTAATCAGTCATGGGCAATTCTCCCTCTGTTTCACACACACGCACTTGGACACAGGCTTTCACACCAGGAACAAACAGGGCTCTATACTCCCAGCTTTCCTCAAATTCTTTGCTTTGAGGGAAGGAGTGAAAGCACAGAGCACTGTGAATTCACAGCTTGCCACCTCCCGGCCATTGCAGAGTACTGTGAGTTCACCAAAAGAGTAACTGCAAAAGGGCAACTCCAGACAGCAACTGAAAATAGATATGCAAGTGCCAGTGGATGTGTACGAACTTTAGGGATGAAAAAGGAAATGGAGAGGAATGTCAGTTGATAGTGCAGCACCCTGACCCATCCTCCCAGGGGCTGCAGTGCACGTTTTCTCCATTTATGTTTGTGCATGTTGCTGAGCTTGGGAAAATAGGAATGGTATAGCACGTGCAAGTATGTGCCAGCACACATCCATCCATCCATCCATCCATCCATCCATCCATCCATCCAATATCTCCTCCTTTCTCAGTCCCACCTGCCCATCTGCCCAGTGCCAGTGATGTGGTGACAGCCTGTCCTCTCCCACAGCAAAGCCCTGGGATCTGCAGAACCTGTGCCCCTTTGGGCCACGCTCCCCCTCAATGTGTCCTTTGCCCAAGAGCACTAAACTGCGCCAATGCCTGTGACAGACCCAACCTGTTTTCATTTGTAATCCACCAGTTCGAATTCAGGGCCCAGGAGATGGGAGGCCACAGAAGTCACCCACTGCATCCACCTGCCAGCCACACACCACACAATTCTCAGACCCCAGATTTCATATCTGGGTAAAAATGCACCCACCCTGGTGACCCTGACCAAGAGGTGCAATCTCCGTTCTTAGTAGACAGGTAAAGCAATATCCCATCGTAACAATCCCATGGCTTCTTCAGCATATTCACCATTGGCCTGGATGAAGGAATGGAGAGGATCCTCAGCAAGTTTGCTCATGATACCAAACTGGGAGGAGTGGCTGACACAGCAGAGGGCTGCTGTCATTCAGCAAGACCTGGACAGGCTGGAGAGCTGGGTGGTGGGGAACCTCATGAAGTCCAACAAGGGCAAGTGTAGAGTCCTGCCCCTGGGGAGGAATAACCCCCTGCCCCGGTACAGGTGAGGGGTGACCTGCTGGGAGGCAGCTCTGCTGAGAAGGACCTGGGAGTGCTGGTGGACAACAGGTTAACTGTGTTCTCGTG
This sequence comes from Chloroceryle amazona, assembly GCA_027560015.1. Classification (NCBI taxonomy): domain Eukaryota; kingdom Metazoa; phylum Chordata; class Aves; order Coraciiformes; family Cerylidae; genus Chloroceryle; species Chloroceryle amazona. Next base: position 194,444 of record JANHFX010018628.1, on the reverse strand, counting down.
GCCAAGACAGGCTCAAGGAAATAATTTAGTTGAATCTGGGGATCAGTGCCAAAAACAGTTAGCAGGGAAACGGTCACTGCTTGTCTAGAAATGTTATTAGAAGAAGCAAGAGCCAGAGAGAAGGGCAGATTGATTCCATAAGGCCACCAATCCCCTGATGACACTATTTAATTATCAAGTCCTTTGAGAGTGAAGTAGATTGCTTAAAGTCAAAAAGGTAAACACAAACCTCACATACCCACAGTTATTGCCTTCTAGAAAAACAAACAAAACCAAGCCCCAACAAACCCAAACCAGCCCCCACTGCAGCACGTTCTTTCCTAGGCTGAAGCCTGAGAGCTCACCCTCCCCAAAGCCCACCCTGGCCAGGCCATTCCTGCCCAGCACATCTCATTACCAGAGACTTCCCTCTCTCGCCTTCAGAACTTTCCCCTTGATCTTTCCACTTCTCGAGAGTGCCCAAAGGTTGGCAGCCGTGTAAAAGCATCTTCTAGACCTTCCAAAATTCCCCCGGCAGGAAGACAGATGTCAGAAATCAACGGCAATTAATCACCAGCATTCTTCTGGCAGCCTGAATGAAATCTGCCTCTCGTACGGATGCAGCCCACTCACTTACCTTCGCCGCTAATGAATTGAGCGATCTCTCTCAATCCATCCCGTTAGTGGGCAGAGCACAGTTTGATACAAGCAGCATTAACCCTGAGCCATCCTCCCCCTCGCTACGGACTCGAGCTGCTTTCTTCCGGCAAGAAGAGACTCGCCAGAGCGGTTTGGCTTCTGGGCTTGCTCGGTTAATGGGCATCCGAGGGCTCGCTCCGTTTGCGAGCCGCAAAGGTCAGCGCGGGGCGATCGATCGATGAAGCACCACGCAAACCTGCACCGAGTCCACGCCGGAAAAAAGTAAGGCACAGATGTGAAAAAGCAAACTGCAAAGGGGAAAGAAATGCAGACGCACCACAGGAGGGAGGCAGAGGGAGATTTTAGAGCCTTCTCCAGCAGCACACAGGGAACAATTGGTACAGGGTGGTCTAACCCCCATTCCCTGCACTATCCTGGGCTGTTCCTGCTGGACTCAGGTAGTTTTAAGCCTGAGGGATCAGACTGAACAAAGTCATCCCAGTGCCAGTGGGAGCGATGAGGCTCCCACGGGTGTGCTGCGGAGGGAGGGAGGGGGCTGCAGGGGCAGGACTGCGAGGACTTTCCCGGGGAGGCTGATGGAGCCACATCAGCTAAATGGTTTCTTTGCCAGTAAAACGAGAGAGTCGAAGACACAGGCAGAGGAGAGATTCAGACTGGAGAGAAGGAAGGGATTGTTGGTGCTGAGGGTGGTGAGAGCCTGGCCCAGGCTGCCCAGAGAGGTGGTGGCTGCCCCATCCCTGTCCCCATCCCAGGGGAGGTGGCCGGGGCTCTGAGCACCCTGCTCTGGCTGCAGATGGCCCTGCTCCCTGCAGGGGGTTGGACCAGATGAGCTTGAAAGGTTCCTTCCCACCCAAACCAGTCTATGATTCTGAATGATATTATGCAAGTCCCATGCCCAGCCCAGGGTGCATGGCATAAATATCTGAGCATGACTTACAGCCACTCGCTTTTATTGTGCTGCTTGTTCCTGCTCATGTAACTGTAATTTACAAAGGAAGTGTGTTCTGGTTTTATACTGGGGGGCCTGGGACCCCAGAAGCTCAACTTCTGGCTTGGGGTGGTGTGAGCACAGGAGAGTCCTTGCATTTATTAAGTATCCTGACTATAGCTGCAGTCCAAAAAGCTGCAAAATCCATATAATCACCACAGCTAAATTTCCAGTCATCCCTAGAAAGAGCACTGAAAGCTCCATGAAAAAAAAAAACACCATTACTAGAGCTTATTTACATCTCAAAAGCTGTGCTGTCACCACTTTGGTTGTTTACCAGCACTGGAAAGGTGGCAATATGAAAGATGGAAGTACACCTGCTTTTGAAATGCTTGGGATTTTTGTTGCAAACCCTTAATCTGAGGTTTAGAAGCAACGTGGGTTTTTTTTCCGAGGCTCCTTGTTTCCTTCTTCATGCTTTTTTCAGCGTGTAGCATTCAGTCTCATAACGCTGGCCAAGAATTCCAAGTGAAACGAAGAGAGGGTGAGAGATTGGAGCAGTTTGCTGCAGCCACTTTTGATGTCTCAGTGGTTTTGAACTATATGCGAATGCTTCTTGAACCCCAAATACCCCATGGCCTGACTTGGTTCTATTTTCCAAGTAATTTACGTACCCATTACAGCAGTTCCCACAAGTCATGCCGGACTTAATGGTCTGACAGTATTTCCATGATAAACCCTAGGGGTTTATAGAGCAGCCATAAAAATTCACTCCAGGGAGAAACTTGGCGTGCCACAGCCTGCACCAGAAGCTATCTTTTTCTGCCTTAAATCAGGTATAAATCAGTTCAGCTGCTGTAACTTACAGAACTTATAAAAAAAGAGGAACAGTTTCATATGCTTTTCTGGTCCTCTGAAACTCCGCGCTACAGCGGTTTGAATATAGATAGTGGCTGCTCTTCGAAGCTTCGTTGCTTTGAAAGAACCCACCCGAGCTGCAGAGATCTCCCTTTCAAAGCTAAGGCGTTTCTGAAGGACTGAAATAAACCCTTTACAAGGTACAACTGTTGCTTTTTTGGTGGTGAAACAACCAATTCTTTCTTTCCACTCCAATAGGATAGAGAGCGTGAAACACAGAGCGCGGCTGTAACGCCTCCCATCTGTCCCCAAAACCCCATCATAGTCTATTATTTTTTTTTAGGTTTAATGAGAGATTTTAATACTCCCATAGTTATTCAAAAAATATGTATGCTATAGTCTATATGTATCTTATTTTTTAATGCAGTATGGTTTTGACTTAAGAAAAAGAGACAAATCTTTTGAATCCCGTGTTTAACTGGCGTGACTACCCCAGGTAATCAGGAAAAACTATTAGACCATTAGCAATTTTACTTTTCAAGTAAATAAATTGACTGGGAAAAATGCGTGGCTACGCCACAATCCGGGCAGGCCACTGTTGACACAACATGGGAATAGCATTATCAAAAATTAATCATATCAACATCGCTCTCAATCTGCGGGAAATAGGAATTTCAAATAAAAACAAATGCGTTTGTGTAAACTGTTCTCTAAAATAGACTACTTATGCCTATTTACATAATGAATCCATCACTTATCACCCTCAGGAGATTAGATAATTAAGCACTGCACAACTTATATTTATTCATGTACTTTCAAGAATGAATGAATTATCCCTTTCCGCACAAACTAAATGTTCTCCTGATTAGTAACAGGAGGGCAGTGATGGGATTTTGTGATGAAAACCGTGTTGCTTGTTTCCTTTAAAACAAAAAAAAAAGAAGAAGAAAATACATAATTGATCTTTAGGCTGTAGTACATAAAGAAGCTGCTTTCGGTTAGAAGTCAATATAAGTCATTTTTAGCAAATTTATTAGCTGCGTGCAAGTTCTTAATACAAATTCATATGGGAAAGCCGAGCTTGTTTTTCTTGCATGTGTATGATTTTTTTTCTTTTTGAAGGGATTTGTCTGTAATTTAGCTAAAAAGCTCTGCAGCTGTTTGAACAGAGTTTTTGCCTCGCCAGATGTAGAGGTTTCCAGTGCAGGTGGCTCTCTGGAGTTACTCACCTGCTGTTCTCTACAGTCAGTGTGAGGAACTGGCCTTCATTGAGAGCAAGTAGCCCATCCCGTGACATGGCCAAGCCAGGCATGGTGACCCAAGGCCCCACGTGGGCTTTGGAAGGGATCGAGACACTAGCTCAGAGGTGGTATGAGCCTCCAGATCTCTGAAGTTCAGGAGAGCTGAATCCCTTCGAACAAAGCTGGGAAAGAAATGCCCTTGGGTGCTCTCAAATGCAGCAGTTGGAAAGGACAATTGTCCTCCCTGGAGGGCATTTCTTCACTCTCCAGAGGGTTCAGGGCTATATTCGGATGTTCCACAGGAGCAAGGGCATCTTGGTCTGCATGTGAAGTCCTAATCCCTCTTAGAAGCTGGACCAGACTCTGGCATGAGATCTTTTTTCCTCCTCTTCAAGTTAAGCTTTCTTTTATTCTGCCTCTTTTCATTCTCTAAATAACTACTTTGAAGAACCAGAGTGTGGAGATGGCCCTGCCCATGGCACAGGGTTGGATCTGTGAAAGCCCCTTCCAACCCAACCCGGTCTGCCATATGGTAGGGACAGTCTACTACCAACAGACAAACCATCTCAGCTGCTGAAGAGCAGGCACGGGCATTGTCATTTTCAGCTCTTTTAATAGCTGCTTTTTCTCTTATATTTAATCTGAAAGTCAGGGTCATGCAGAGTTAGAAGAGTTGTTCAGCTTGACAGGGATGAGAGATGGGGCCTTGTCCTCCAGCACCAGGCCAGAGCTGAATATTGCTGGCGATTTGCACACATTTCTTCTCAGTTCCACGACACATTTCTTCTCAATTCCACGACACATTTCTTCTCAATTCCACGACACATTTCTTCTCAATTCCACGACAAGACAGGTTTGAGCTTTCAGTGCAAGGCTGAGACCTACCTCAGGGAGCCATAGCCTGTGGCCTTCAAGAGTAATGACAGGAGAGGTGTCGAGGTACTAAATTCTTTCATACCGCTAGAAACACGAGTATGCCTTTTTATGACTTGGAAAACAGCATTACTAATTTAGTAGAGAATTTACACTAAAATACTTCCTGAAGTAGCACGCCCAAGGATTTATAAATTACATTAAGAACTTGAAGTATTGAAGTTACAAAATAAAGCTGCGATATGAAGATTTCTACTTAGCTTTCGAAATCATTTTATTATTTGCATTAATTAAGTGGTGTGGAACCTCTTTTTGAGGGAATCCAAACTCCTACAGCATCCCATGGAGGCCAGCTGGGCTGTGGTGGGTGACACCAAAGGTGGCCGGAGGCAGAGCCAGCTCTTGATGGGTCTTTTTCACAGGTTATAAAAGCAGAAGCCTCTTCCCAGTCACCTGCTCTGAACTAATGTGGAAGCTGTAGGAATTCTCTGGGTTAATTAATTGTGAACAACTTTAATCATGTTCATTAACAGGTCTACTGAATAACATAAACATTTTTAGTAGCGTGACTGGCTCTCCTGTAGGTCTGAGATGGTGTTCAGAAAATGGAGTTTTCTGTTGAGGCTGGGTGGTGGATGCTCCTCTCACCTCACTCTGGACCGCAGAGAAGACAGCTCCTCACATATTCAGCTGGAGGAGACTCTCAAACAAATGCTGAAGTCACTCTTGACCTTCGTGCTGCAATGTTGGCCACAAGACCCAACAATGAGCAGATTTTACTTACACAACGTGCTGCACGAACACGGCTGCAGGACTTGGGGAATTGAGTGGAGGCAAAAGTTTTTTTCCTGTTAAATCAATCCTGACTTGAACCATTGCTGGAGAAACACGATGCATTTAGGGCTGCACCACCCATGCTTCGGTTCACTACAAAGTAAGGTTGTTTTGTTCAGGAGCATTAATTTGGGGGCAAGAATCTCTTTGAAAGTCTTCCTCCCATTGCTTCAAACAAGGCTACATTGGGTTCGTTGTCTCCCCAGGGAGCGTAAGTTACAGGTTTTCAAAGATATTGCCTCATCCCCTGAGCAATAAGAGTGAGTTGCTCAACATTCTGTGTAGCAAGGCAAGATATCCATGAACAAATGGAACAATGATTAAAGGTGGCAACAATGTATTAAAAAATACGTTTTCTTTAGATTTAAAGGAAAAGATCTAATTAATGATATTAACCACTTTTTAAAGTGTGAAATCTGTTTCCGTAGGTAGTGTAGCATGAGCAAAGGCAGGCAGGCAACCAACATTTGCTATGTAAATTATCTCCACGCGGTGCTAAATCAATGAGTTTTTCCTCTATAGATGCTCATTCCAGGTTGCTCCCTATAATGACCTCAATTATACATGTCTTCATTGTGAAATTATGATTGCCTTTGGCGGGCAGCAAATGACAGCGGAGGAAAAGATTTCCATGATAAAACAGCACAACAAGCAATACCTGCTCGCATTAGTATGCGGAGCTTGCAAAGGTGCAGTGCAACTCCAGCTTAGCGCCTCAAGAAAGGAGATTGGAGCAGAGGGGCTGAGGAAAATGTTCGACAATATCTTGACGTTTTTAACAAGAAAAGGAATTAGTAAGACTTCACGTTCTCAAACGCGTCGCCGTGGGACCTGGTGTTGCAAGAAACTTAACATAAGAACATCAGAATGGCTACGGCGGGGTCACCAAAGGTCTGCAGACCTCTCGGAATGAATATAATAGTGCAGAGGAAGGAGTGGGAGACAGGGAAGAGAGATCCTTCCCCTCAGTAACCTCCCAGCACCCAGCTCTGGCACGCAGGGAGTGCCAGATCCTGTGCCCTCCTCGACAGAGAGACAGGTTTGAAGATGGCACTGCCCTGATTCCTCAAGCCACACGGTTTTCAGGCACTGAGCTGCTGCCGTCACCAAAGGAGGGTTTGCAGTGTCAGTACCATCATTGATTTTGTTCTGCATTTGGTGCAGCACTTGGTGATGGATTTGTGCCTCTGGACTGGGCATTGGTGAAGCCACACCTCAAATCTTGGGTTCAGTTTTGGGCCCTTCACTCCCAGCAGGACCTTGAGGGGCTGGAGCGTGGCCAGAGAAGGGCAACAGAGCTGGGGAAGGGGCTGGAGCACAAGGGTGGTGAGGAGCAG
>JANHFX010018628.1:140133-187634 GCA_027560015.1 Chloroceryle amazona | reverse complement strand
GCTGGGCCCCCTGCTCTGGGTGACCCTGCTGGATAGAGCAGGGGGGTGGCACCAGAGCATCTCCAGAGGTCCCTTCCGACCCTACCGTGCTGGGATTCTGTAATTCTGTAAGAACAATAGACCCTAACCGTGGGGCTTCAACATGGGACTTAAGCCACGGGGACTGTTCCCTAGAGCTAGAATAGCTAATCCTTCTCCCAGTAGTGCATAATATTGCTCAGATGATGAGAGCCTGACAGCTTTTTTACCTGAAAGCAAAGCAAAACAAAATACAAAGTAAAATATTTTTCCTTTTCTTTATTTTATCTCTCTTTTAGAGGAGTCCATCATTTGTGATGGGAGTCTGAACAGACATTTGTGCAGTCTCAGTACAGCTTTACAGGTGTGACTAGACAAGAAGAGCTCTCAAAATCCCTGAGATCAGCACAGCTCTCAGTTCTACACTTATGTTGATATTTCACAACATTCACCAGTAACTCAGCTCTCAGCACCGGCACAAGCCCTGCAGGCAAACAGCTTTTTGTTTCTGTAGCAGTATCAGTTACCAGTGACACACTGTGTACACGTGCTGGATGTTCACAGGTCTGGGGAGCAGTGACACGACTACCACAGAGAAACTACTCTTGGATATACCACATGAAACACAAGGCTCGATTTAAATGTCACTGGAGAGGAAATCACAGCTATTCTGTCTGTGACAGGAGCTATAAACATGGATATTATTCCAAAATAAGGTCAGTTACCTACCCTTGCAAGCTTCAAAAAGCTTTCAGCTCCTACTGAAGAAGGCGTCATTGAAAATGATCAACACACCAAGTTGGTTGTATTTTTGAGCAACAAATATTCCTCTCCCTTTCTTGCTGGAGTACGCTGGAGCCAGAAACTGCAAACCCCATATGTGCTGCATCCAGCATCTCTCCCAAAGATTGGTACCTAGACATTGATTTGAAAAGGTATAGGCATCATCTAGGGTGTATCAGCATCACTAATGCATTGTGATTTCATTCCTCTGAATATTACAAATCACTTCTCTTCGGTTCCTGTTAAGCCTGACCTGCCCAAAGCTCAGTTCAGTTGACTCAGATTGAGTCCAGCTCTGTCACCCTTCCAGCCGCGTGTAGTAGATTTTTGTGTTCAGATCCAGGGATGGTCCATTTGTCTATGAGAGAAAAAGGTCAGAAGGACTTTCCATCCCTCTGCTGCCCACAGTGCTGCTGCTTTGCTCTTGACTTGGCACACGTGAGAGCCACAACTTGGTGCGTGCCATACAAATAAACAGCAACCACAGATTTGTCTGTGAGAAACAGAAGACGACTTTTATACAGACAGACCTACTTTGGGACACGCAGCCCTGTATCACCTTCCCCACGCAGGGAAATGCTTCGATCTCTTGTCATTCTGCAGCCTTCCAGCGCTGCCTGAACCTCTCTGCGTTCTTTCCTCCTGCTTTTGCCTGTGTGCAGATGTGCTGGTGTTGGGAGGTGGTGCATGGCAGAATCCATCATCGCCTCCCCAGCAGGACCAGAATTTCCCACCCCTGCCAGGACTGCTCAGCAGTAACAGAGCTTTTCCATCAGCTTCAGAGGCAAATGCTGTTATAGCAAAAATGATGATGGTAACAGGCATGCAAATGAGTAAAGTAATTTAATCTAGACTGGCACCATCTCAGTTACATCAGTGGGATCAACCTTTTTGACCGCACAAATTGCCTACAAAACCAAAGCAGAAAGCTTGAGGGCACATTGGGCAGAGTTCAAGAGAACTGTGAGGCCAGGGAATGCTAAGGGCAATTTGAAGATGTGAGATGGCATCAACCTCCAAAAATTAAGTCCCTGGGCAAGATGGTGACTTAAGCATCCCCGTCCTCCCTGGGGATTCCCATTAACCAGCAGGCAGGAGGCTGCAGGGCTCTGAGACCAGCAGGGGTAGAGGTGTGTGGGAGCTGGTTACAACTCACCTGAGGCTCACAGGGCACCTTGAACTGGGGAGAAGTGGACGAGCGGTGTTACTGCACACTGTGTACATCAGGCCTGGGTTGATTTTGTTTTTTGAAGTAATCGGGAATTGCAAATGTGTCTCCCAGTGCTGGTCTCTGTCATCCCAGAACTGCTGCCTGGCTAACGATGGACGGGTGGTTTCTATTACCACTCACCTTCTAACAGGGTGTGTGAAGTAAGATGCAACCTTGGGCAAAAGACTGACAGCTTTTGGGTTTTATGCCACAAGACAAACTTCAGTCCCAGGACACAACGCATGCAACTGCAGCAGTGGAACCAACTGGAGCAACATCAGCCCTTTGACTTATATTTCACAGTCTGTCTGCAGTGGCCTTGCATCTCGGTGTCCCTTTGCCTTGTCAGACCACCACAGCACCAACTTGAAGCTAACTTCGCCCCTAGCAAAATCAGGGCTGCTCTTGAGACACTAGACCTGGTGGCACTGCTGTTGCTGCTGCTGAAGCTCCATCAGAGAGATAACACCAAGGCAAAACAGCAACCTTGCCCTGCAGTACTGCACAGACACCTGCAGCAAAACCACCACTGCCAGCCGGTGTCAGTGCCCTGGGAGAGAATGTGAACCAGGATTAGGCAGTGGCAGAGCAACTTCACAATTTGCAGGTCTTCCCTTCTTAGATAATTCCCTGAATGTCCCCCATCTGAGTCCCAGTAAGAGATGTGGTTGTTAGACTGGGTGATGTCTGGCGTGTTCAAGGCTTTGTATTGCAGACGTTAAACTCAACATAATGGAAGATTTCTTGGAATTTTCCACTAGCTGCAGAGGAGAGTTTAGTCTGAATCCTTGTCGTTCCTTTTATGTCTCTCTTCAGAAGACACCCTAAAATTACTAACATCAACCCTGTTAAAAATACTTTGATTCCCAGTGATATTAGCTACTGAATTCGGTGACTAGCAGCTGATGCTCTGTACCTGGAACGAATCCTTTCCTTGTTCTCAGGATAAGGGAGTAATCTCAAAAGCCTTTTGAATAAGCCCACGCTGTGCAGATTTCAGGCGGAGGCACACGGAGAGCCCTCGCAGATGTTCTCCGTACAGAACTGCAGACAGAGGCTGATGTCTGAAATAACATCTAAGTGCTTTTGTAGCAGAAGTAACATATTTATGCTTGCACATTGATCTTTTATCTTTGATTTTCCCTCCACTGTCTGTGTCTTCGCAGCTCTCTCAAAAATCCTACTACCAAGAGCAGACTTGTTTTAATTACATCCATTTTTCTCATGGCATTTGCCTTTCCTTTACATTTCTACATATTGACCTGGCTTCTCCTTTTAGTCTTTGTCTCTCCCTTTAGCCAGGACAACCAGACACACCGGTGTGACCCACACAGCCCCGGAGTTTAGGTTCCTCTTGTGACATCACAGAATGGTTTGGGTTGGAAGGGACCTTAAAGGTCATGTAGTTACACCCCCCTGCAGTGAGCAGGGACACCTCCCACTAGACCAGGTTGCTCAAGACCAACCTGGTCTTGAAGACATCCAGTGATGGAGCATCCAGAGCATCCCTGGGCAACTTATTCTAGTGTCTGGCCATCCTTACGGTAAAGAACTTCTTCCTAATTTCTAATCTAAATTTACTCTCTTGCAGCTTGAAGCCATTACCCATCATCATGTCACTACAAGCCCTTGTAAAAAGTCCCCCCCCAGGTTTCCTGTAGGCTCCCTTCAGATACTGGAAGGTTCCCCTGTTGCCTTCTCCAGGCTGAACACCCCCACCTTGCTCAGCCTGGCCTCTTAGGAGAGGGGTTCCTGGGGACAGTCTGGGAAATCCTGCGCTGTCCCACATTTTAGAAGCAGCACAGTTGCCTCCTGGGGCCTTTTTCTAAGGTACAGCTTTTGCTCTGGCACTTTCTCAAGCTGTCAGCCTGGGAACACATCCAGCACTTACTTCATCTTAGGACAGAAAGGAGCACCCACCACTCCACCATAGCCCCTGCAGAGAACCTCTTCTCCATCCTCCTCTTACTGTTCCCATCAGACTCTGTCCCTGGCCACGCTGGTGCCCCCTGAAGCTCCACGGCCCCTTCAGCGGGTTAGGGCAGGGGGTTGGCTGCTTGAAGGAGTGGGGCTGGGGGGGGGCTGCGGGGCTTGGGGAGGGGTGGGTGTGTTTGGGCCGTGCCGACCCGGGGGAGGGGGTGCCCCGGAGCAACCTGGCAGGGCAGTTCGTGGGGCTCCTCTCCGGGCAGACCCAAATGCCCTCTCTGCCCTTTGCCGTGACCCTGCACTTGGCTGGGTCCCAGCTGCAGGCGATGCGGGGCCGGCCCAGGTGGCTCCAGTGAGGATTTAAGGGCCGAGGATTTATTCCCACCTGCGCGGCTGGCCCGTCCCGACGTCTGTCTGTCCCTCGCCGGGGGAAAGGGGCTGTTGTTCCCGACAGGGCTCCGGGGGAGGCTGGAGACGAGCAGCGCGGGGACCGGGAGGTAAGGCCCTGGGGGGGCCGAGGGCCCCGGTGCTCGCCAGGCTCGGGGCCTGGGCTGGTGGCCGGGCGGTGGGGGGGGCACAGGCAGCCGTGTGCGGACCCACTAGATGGCGGCAGCTCCTCAGCTTTGGGCGTTCGCCGTGGAAAAAGGGAAGGCTGAGGCTGTTCGGGTGGGAGTTGTGAGGGGAGTCGAGTGCCTCGGTTCCCAGGGGTTCCCGTGTCCCCCAGGCTGCGTTGCGGGGGCAGCCCCGGAGCCCCTGCCAGGGGGTCGGTGCAACCAGAAACACTGGCTTTGGGGTCCCTTGGAGAGCAGGGAGAGGTTACAGTCCTGGGATGTGCAATTCCTGGAATAAAAGCTGCAGAGCTGACTCTCTAGGCCACTGTGGAGTGCGCTGCAACTGCCCCCCCCCCAGCCTTTGGGGGGGTCTGCGGGGCTGCTTTGGGCTGTGCCCTCCCTGGGGTGGCTGATGAGGAGGGAGCAGAGCTGCGGGCCCTCTGAAGGGGCTCAGATGTGTGCAGACACAGCACCTGCCGAAAGGGGCCAGGGTCTGCCCGAGCCTCCTGTGTGCCAAAACACGTCAGGAGCTCTCGCTGCTGTTGCTGAGGCTTTGGCTTTCTTCAAAAGAAGCCTTTTCGATGTTGGCAATATCTAACGTTAGAATGGGGAGTACATTTGGGTACAGATTTCCAATTGGTACCAGTGAATTCAGTCTGAGCTGTTGAGGACGAGGAACGTTGCATCCTAACCCTGCCCAGGCTGGTGATTCTTGTCTCCTGCCCTTAGTCATGTAGGTCCCCTGGGTAGGACTGAGAGCCCTTCCCTGGGTGATGTTGCCAGAGCTTGTAGCAGCCAATGCAACCAAGAGAAACACAGGTGTAGGAGCCACAGTTTCACTCAAAGTAAGCAGACAGGCGTAAGGGGAGAGGTTGTTTTGCAGCTCTCTGTGGCCACTGTGCAATTCTCCTCTGTGTAACAGGCTACTCCAAGGTTGTTCTTTGTCCTAGTTATGTGGCTTGGTGACTGGGAGAACTTGTGTATATAAAGCTTCCTGGACTTGCCTCCTGTCCTTCCCTGGAGTGGCACCTCGTTGGGGACTGTGTCCTGATACTGCTTTAAGCAGAGGCAGCTTTACTTCTGGAGGGGTGTGTGGTTTCACCTGAGTAGCAGCTGATGACTGGCCACAGGTTAACCAAAAATTCATGTGAAATTAGTGACAAAGCAGAAAACCCCCACATCTTCTGTTTGCTACTTTTCCAATGAACCTTCAGTACGTGCCTTGTTTTGTGTGATCCCTGGACATGCTCGCTGTGTGAAATCTGTCCTGGCTAAAACCTGCGCTCTCTGCGGATGCAGCAGAATTGTTGTGTTACTCTTGTTGTAGACAGGATATAAATGACTCTGTGAAGGTCAGCTGAGAAAGTTGTGGTGAAGCTCTAAGTAAGCACTTAATTGATGGACAGTGGCAAGGAGGGGGAGGACAGTTATGTTAGCTCAGACATCCGAGTTTCCTCATCTCTCCTGTTTCTATTAGATCAGTCCCTCTCTTTTACACCCTTGTTGGTGTGCACCTTGTTGGTGTTTGCACCTCTGGTGTGCAGTGTGCACGTTCTTCTTTGCCAGGCTGCGGAAAGCATCCCTTTCCTACTGCAGCACAAGGCATTCCATAGCCACGCGTGCTGGCTTGCTGTGTTGCTTTGCTTGGGTGTGATGCGGGGAAGAGAGCAGCCCCAAAATCACAGGATCACAGGGTGTCGGGGGTTGGAAGGGACCTTGGAGATCTTCGAGTCCAACCCCCTGCCAGAGCAGGACCATACAATCCAGCACAGGTCCCACAGGCACGCACCCAGGTGGGTTTTGAGAATCTCCAGAGGAGACTTCACAGTGCACAGCCACCTGGGCATCTCTAGGAGTTAGATCAGGTGACAGGTACCAGGATTCTCACCATTGTCATTCCCAAATAATGGAATGTGCTTGATTGCAGGTCTGTTACCAGAAACTTCCTTTGCTGTAACAGAGTGAAGGGTGGCAGGCTGCATTTGCAGTAGCCCACACACAGGACAGCACAACCTGAGAGAGCCTTAAAGATGTGCAATCCTCCATTTGCTTATCTCCCTGCAGCTCTCCAGAGGGTGTCTCTTCTAGGGTGGTTATCCCCCCCAGGCTGCTGGGACTTGTTCCTCCAGATTCTGCTGTTGAGGGAACAGTCCTGCGGAACTGGGGATGACTATTCCCTGAGTTCATGTGTGCTAACCCCCTTCCCATCTACGCTTCGGTGCAGTTGAACTGGGATTTGAATTTTAACCTCTTTCTGAACTGCCATTTTCTTCCTGCTTTCCTAATATCACGTACGCAAATGCTGATCCATTCTGGATGCAGTTACCTAGAGGCAGCTCCCTCTGGAAGGCAAAAGAGAGCTTGTTAACAGTTACCTTTGTGCTTAATTAATGGTCTGACCTGGTCAAGTGGAAGGGCTCTGTTCTGCCCAGTGCAGTTCTGTTAGTGCAGGTGTCACTGTGTACCCAAACCTGTTCCTTCTGTCACTGCTAAAATGGTAACTGTGCTTGATAAGGACACAAATGGGATGAGGATTGGTAGCTTACATCTAGTCTTGATTCCCCTTGTGTGTCTGTTCTGTGAAATGTTTGGAGGGCTGAGCAAAGGAAGGGAGCAGGAGAGTGAATTTGAGGCCTTTATTTGAAGTCAAATGACTGGAATTAAATGTGACCTGTCTGAAAGCCAACCTTGTTTCCAAAAAGTGCATGGGGAGCTGAGATCAGAAGACACATTACAAACATTGCAGTAGCATAACTTGAGGCAAGTGCAATCATTTACTTGACTAATGAATCCCCTGGGCTGCTAGCAAGAGAGCACATCTCTCATTCATCTTCTTAATTTAATAAGCAGAGGGGTTGGCCTTAAGGGTAAATGAAATGCATAGTGATCCCATGAATGTTTCAGCAAATTGATGTACAATAAGATAAGGGAGATCCAGCAAATGGCTTACTTGAGTCTGAGAGACTGTCAGTGGGGTTTAAGGGGAAGGGAGAGAAGCTGGAGCTGATGGCTCTGGATAGCGCTCTCCACTGTGCTCCTCTCCCAGTCTCTCCAGTTTGTACAGGCTGGAACACGGGATTTTTGTTACGATGTCATCTACAAAAGCCATGCCTGTGGTGCTTGGTGCTGCTCGTATGACAGCGGAGAGATGGGTGAGCTGGCTGAGCTGTGCAGCTTCTTAGAGACTGAGCAGGGAATGCGACCATCGGCAGCAGACCCCCTGCTCTTGACGTACCCGTGCGTCCATACGGGCAGCTGGTGCTCCTTGGAACGGCTCACGGAGGACGCCTGTGCTTCTGGGAGCTAATGAGGCTCATTCCTGTCTTTCATGCTCTTAATTACTGCAGAGAAGAAATCAATGGTGTGAAACAATGAAAGGCGTTAATGACTGGAACAGGGATTGTAGGTTCTGCCAGTGCAGCAATTACTGTGTGATCACCTGAGTGAGGGTTATGCAGTAGGGAAACTGAGGCAGAGATGAAGTCATCCTATTGCTACGGATAATAAGCTTTTTAGTATAAAAATAAAATCAGGGTAAGGAAGCTTCAGGCACATGCAATAAATTTGGTGGTTAAAAAAACCCACCACAAAAGCAGCTGAACAACAAATAAAAGCCTCAGAAGGGAATACTTTATAAACTTCAATTACACCATGAACATGTAAAGTGACTTTTGGGAGGCTGGCTATAGTATAAAGAAGTTGAAAATGGGAATGCTTGTTCTTGGCTATTGTTTGAGGATTTGGGGATTAGATGGTCCATTGCTATTGAATGTAGTTCATTACTTACCATCTTCCAAGGCTCTTCAGGATGAACACAATCTAGAACAGAAAATTAAGATGAACTATCAAAGAATTAATGCCTTTGGCACGTCGTGTATTTCAGAGTTCTTGAAATCAAACTGGATGGTCAGGTGAAGGTCAGTGAAGGTAAAATACACAGATACGATGAAGTTCATGTATTGCACTGGAACTGGAAATAATTGCATTTCTGAACTCGGTCCGATTTGATCGGATAGAAGCTACAGAAGATGGATTTAAGTTACGAAACTTCATGTATATGCATTAGCATAGTTCTGTATTAAAGTAAGATTGTTTATAATGGGAGTGCTTTTGGACTCGGGCCAGTATTTGCAGAGCTGCTCTTCTGCAGCCTGGTGACTTAAAGAATAATGTGTAGCAAATTGCCTCTTTTAATTGAGGTAAATAGCTGTCATGTGCCACACAAGGCATTGGCATAATGTGAGCAGCATTGTTCTATTTTAGGGCTTGAGTTGCAGTTTTGAACACATCAAGGATTGAAGACCTTGAAAAGTGTTGCAGCACTCAGGCTGGCATGAAGCAAAATTCCTCAGAAATGGGATCTATTCTAAATACATAGGATTTTTTGCACTTGGAAGCTGAGCAAAGAGCCAGCTCTCCTGTCCTTTGGGCTCCCCAGGCGGTCACCAGAGTATCGTAGCTGTAGGAGCTGCATGTTGTAGGAAGCATTTTTATTTATGTGAGAGGAAAGAGTAACCAGGTGTTTGGGTTTCATTGAACTGGGGCAGGGGGGAAGCTTTCAGAGGGAATATCCTTATTTCCACTGCGACCAAATAAGAGGCTTGAAGTCGAATGGTCTGGGCTGTCAAGCCTGTCAGGGAGCTAAAAGGTTTGGGCAGGTATGTTGTGGTTGGAGCTGCTGCTTGTTCATGGAGCAGATGGCATTGGGGGTGCAGTGGTGCTCCCTCACCTGTGAGGTGACTTTGAGCAGGTCAGTGAAGGCCATATCCACCCCCAGATTGGATGTAAGACATGGGCACTGTTGGCATGGGAGGAAGAAAGACGTGTCTGTCTTCTGTAGTTGGGACGCAGAGAGTGGGGATACAACACGCTGGCCAGGGAGTCCCCGTGGTTTGGATCAATCCTGAGGTCTTGTAGATTGGCTGTTCACTGCTATTCCAGTTTAGCTGTTGCATCTTAATCCCTTCTTGAGGCAGGACTGGTTTTATCAAAGAGCAACTTGGACTGAAGGCAGGGATGTGCTGTGGCTGAGCCTGAGGGACACTTAATTCCTGCTTGGAGAGGGTAGGTTATGTGGGTCTGCTCTTGCTCCTGGTTAAGTCAACCCCTCCACTTTCTTGCAGAGCTCATCAGATGTTTTGAGCTGATGCAGTTTGTTGAACTAGTGAAGTTATCCCTCTTGGGGGTGACCCAGGAGCTATTCTAGTTCTGGGTGCAAGTCACTGAGAGAAGGACTTAACTCCTTGACACCACCACCCCCTTGGCTTGCCTCTTGGTGAGCATTTCAGAGCTGCTTGCTTATGTTACTTCAGCCAGCCCAACCCTTTGATGCTTCAGCCTGTTTTCACTTGAGTGTGTTTTTTGTGCTGGTGTGCTAGAATAAAGACTTTTTTTGGCTGTAGTGCTGGCTGTCACTTCCTTCCTAGGAGCCTGGGCAGCACTTGGCTGTGTTAGGTGGGGGGGAACAAAGAGTGGAAACATTAAGCTGATTCAGCCCTGTGTTCACCTCCGCACGCCAGTGCCTGGATAATGTTGCAGTTTTTGTGTGAGCCTGATGAGCATCTGGATGGAAGAGGCCAAGCAGCCTTGGCTGAGGCATTTGATTTTCAGTTCCCAGTTTGGTGCGCATAGCTTGCTCCAACCTGGGAATTTGTTATCAAACTGGTGTCAGGTTTACAGGAAGCAAACCTTTCTTGCTGACAGACTATCGGCAAACCTGTTGTACACCCAGGCACTGGACCCAAGGGTCCCATCTCCCAAGCATCTCTCTTGCTATGTTGCCTCTTTCCCTAATTGAGGAGCATCTGGATTTGTGTGCTGGGCTGTGATGTGTGGCTGGTGAGCGAGTGATTCCAGAGAAGCTTGCCTTGAAATGGAAGAGCTGAATGATAGGGATATGCAAGTGCTGTAATACCAGCCAGGGCCTGAGTTTGCATATTCTTGTGTCTCTGAGGGTGGCCAGTGCCAGATGCGTCTGAGGAGAGGTGCCAGAAACTCCTTAGTGTGCTCTTTTAAAATGTCAAACTCTTGTCTGCCCCACAGAGTGATGAGATCTTTCATGTCTTCAGCTGAGCCTCCATATTAAAAATGGTAGTTCTGTACCTTGTTCCAGAGCTCTCTGCGTTTCATTTGGCCAGAAGACCAAACCTCTCCTGTACTTCTGCCCCAGGAGGTTTAGCCTTAATGCATTTATCTGTGTGTACAAGGAGAAGGGAACATTTCTGTTTTTACAGATGGCGTGGATTCAGGAAATCTAGTCAGCTGGTGTGGATCTGGAAACCATTCTGCCCTTATTAACACC
Organism: Chloroceryle amazona; assembly: GCA_027560015.1. NCBI lineage: Eukaryota > Metazoa > Chordata > Aves > Coraciiformes > Cerylidae > Chloroceryle > Chloroceryle amazona. Next base: position 176,845 of record JANHFX010018628.1, on the reverse strand, counting down.
CTCCGATGATATAAACAGAGAATCCCCAAAGCAAGGAGCAGTCTAAATAAAACTTCAGGCCAAACCAGAACATCTAAGGTGTGCCAGATCTTGCCTCGGGGAAGGAGAGAGGATGGGAAGTGCCAGGAAAGGGGAGATCTTAATTTCTAAGAGAACAGCCCCATGATTAAGGAAAGTCTGTGCTCTTGCCTCTCCCAGGAGGGAGAGAGGAGAGCTGAGGAAGGGATGTCCTGGGGAACAGGATTTTCTCTGCCACTGCCTTGTCCCTTCTCTTGGAAATGACTGGCAAGGTCTAAGCCAGGAATTGTCTTAAGACAGAGGTTGAGGCCAGAATGCCTTTATAGATCTTAGCCTGTATTTGCTGTCTGCCTCAGTTTCCTGTCTGTGCTACAGAAAGAGCAACTAAAAATACCCAGCCTCAGAGCTGTATCTGAGCCCTGAGGTCTTGCTGTATGGCAGCTTCTTCCTACTTTCTGGATGGAGGTCTGGTAGCTGCAGGTTTGGTACCTCAGGGCTTGGGGATGTGCTGCTTTCTGCTGCGGTGGCTGCTACAGCTCGGGACACGTCTCTGCTGGGTGTCCTCACCCGGACTTGCATTTGTAGTGGGAAGTGGACTGTGGAGCACAGTGATCTATAATGGGGGGTTTAAGAGGCTGTTCTTCTGTCCTGCCAAATGCACTGGGACGGTTCTCCAGGGTTGACATGTCCAGTCCAGAGAGAGGTGGCAAAGGGGCTAGAAAAGGCTGCGTGATGTGACTTTGAGAGCTGAAATCGTTCCCTCTTCCTCCCCCCGCCCCCACACTGTCTTATGTCTTTCTGCTTTCCTTTTATCTCTCTTCCCTTTTTGTTTGTGTCTGTTCTTTCCCTGTCTCCTAATGTAAGTAAGAAAGAATTTAATATGCTGAGACAGGAGAGAAGTTGTTCCATGCGTTGCAGATGCACAACATGTCTTCATTAACTCCCCATGACATTCAAAATAGCTGGAGATAAAGACAAACTAAATCTGGGAAGACAAATATAAATACCGTTCTCCCTCCCCCCTGCTCCGTGCACCCCCCGGGGCACGCATTCAATTACCGGAGATGAATGGAGCTCCGGCGGGCGCTGCCCGCTTCTGCCGTCAGATGGCCCCACACTTCAGGAAATCAGCCCGGGACACGCTCCACGGGCCCGCAGTCCCTCCTTGCCCTGGTGGCGTGATGGCTTGCAGGCAGGCAGGGAAGGCTAGCAAAGCCCCGAGCGGGCACTGCTGCGTTTCCCCGTCTGTGCTGCCGCCCCTTGACCTCCTGAGGTGCGTGGAAGGGAAGATCTCGGTATTTAAGGCACTGGATGGGGAGTGTGGAGTCAGGCTTGTTCTCCTTCCCCCTGCTGGGTACCTGCGAGCAGGTGTTGGAGCTTCTCCCCAGGTTTGGGTATGGGCTGGCAGCATGGGAGCAGATGGGCTGCTTGGGAGGTTGCTTCCACCCTAAATCTTTCAACCTTCTCCAGCAAATCTCAGTGGTGTTATAGAGAGCTTGAGGCTCTGTGTGCTGCTGAGTGTAAACTGGAGTAGCTGTTCTGTGTGCCGGTGTCCACCCTGGCTTGTCTACCCAGCTCTCAGAGGGTTTGGGAGCCACTGTGCTGAGGCAGTGTGGGTGTGGAGGGTCTCATTGTGGAATCTGACACAGGAGCCTACCCTGTCAAATGCCTGTAAGTGTGTCACGGGTCCTGTTCACCGGTGGTTAATAGGTCTGTGCAGGGCGTCATAACTCCTGGAGATCTGGAGGTTTTCTGGGGGCCAAAGTATCTCTGCCTTGGGCTCTCCAGCTGTGTACCCACATCACCCCAGCTTGCTGTGGCTCAAAGGTGCACAAAGAGCTGCCCGTTCCTGCCTCCTTTCCTGTGCTCCACCAGACTCAAACCCTAGTCAGGCTTTACTTGCATGGAAGTCTCTGATCTCTCGGAGCTTTTCTGTTGCTGCAGTGCTGCAGGAGTTAGGGTGAGCTCAGAGTACTGCGAGCTGGGGCGAGCTGCTTCCCAAGGAAGGACTTGCCATCTCTCTCCATTATAGTCTTTTCAGTTCCCTACCTCTCTGTGCACAGCAGATGATTATCTCACAAAAGCATTCTGGGTGGGTTTTTTTTTCCCTGTGTAGTTCAAATTATCTTTTCCTAAGTGCATTACCTTGCATTTGTCTGCACTGAACTTCATCTGACTTCATGCTGCCCATCCACCTAGCTTTGTTAAATGTAATTGAAATTGAGTTTGGGCTGGGGGGAGGCCTGGGGTTGATGCAGCAGAAAAGCAGAGGCCTGTGCTTCCAGGACTAAAGAAATACTGTGAGCTCTTGCAGTTGTTGAGCGAGTCCTGTTAAATCCAGTTGTGTTCGTGTTACAGTGAATTAAGTGAATGTCAGAAATGAAAAGGCAGGGCAGAACCTCATCTTTGCTACACCAGGCTTGAAATTAGAATAAGTGAAAAGCCTTCCTTGTGTGGGTTCCGTGTTTCACACTCCTTTGTCTGAAGTCAGAATCTGTCCTTTGGAAATTGTCTAGAAATGGCATCTTCTTTCTTTTTCTAGTAGAAGCAGAGAGCAAAATGAGGGTTGTTACCTCGTGTCAGAGGACACAACCCCTGAGGGTTCATTCCCTACAGCCCAAGAAGGAATTTGGACACAGTTTTCTCATTAAGAACAGTATCTGCTTCCAAGAACTTAAGCAAGTTCATCTACACGAATAAGCTGGTGAATAGTCTTAACAATTTGTTCTGATTGTCTCATTGTTTAAATTACTCCAAGTAACTGGCTAATCATAAGAAGTTAAGCTTTTAATAGGAATAGCGGGGGTAAAGCCACAAACTAGTGTTAAAATGAAGCTGCTTCTTGTGAATAAACAGTCCAGTAGACTCTACAATATCCGGAGACACTACGCAGGGACTCAGGCAACACCTTTCCCTCCCTTGCCATTAGAAAGCTGTCGTGATGTAAGGTGGCGTGCTGCCGAGAAGGACCCCGATCTCTCTTTGGAGAACTGAACTCAACACTGTTACCTGTAGCATGTGTCAGATGAGATGATGCATACATGATTCTTTATGGATATATATATTTTTAAGGAGTCCTTCATAAATAACTGCAGAGTTCAAATTCTGCCTACTGCAGCCAGCAGAAGGCATTTCAACGGGTGCCCCTCTGTTCCCATGCTTCTCCTCGTAGGAACACAGCCAGAAATCACTGCTCAAATGCTGTAATCGCCTTGGTGCTGGAGCTTGGGTAGGGGGGTGTACCCCGTTTAATCCCCTTTACTCTGGGTTTTTGAAGCCTTGCAGCCCTGCTATGAGGAAGGGGTTGTGTCACCCTGCTGTATTTACAGAGCAGACACCTGAAAGGGGGTGAGGTTCTGGCTTGATCAGCTCTCCAGCACCAACGGAGATGAAATGGAGAGAGACTGCGGGTGACACGGGTTCCAAGTACTCTGCTTGTTTTGCATCAGTGACCAGCCAAGTTCTGCTGGAGATCTCCCTGCTGTTCCCAGTCCTGCCTCACCTTTCCCTTTGTCGGTGCTTTGTGGTGCTGTTCCTCTCTCTCTCCTCCCCGTGTTCCTTTTAATGGTTTATTATTGCCTTAGTGGGGTTTTTCCCTCCTTCAGTTCCTGTGACTCGCACAATGAACAGCTCCAGCATCCCTGTACGTGACTCGCTGCTTCAGGTAACGTTTAGTGGCAATTAAATGAGATTCTCCTCCCCCACCCTGCCCCTTTGTTGAATGAATCTAAAAAGGCTTTTATGGGGGGAGGGGGGAAATGCAGGGGGGAAATTAAAAGGGTTCATAAAAGTGAATTTTAAGAAAAGCCTAATGAAGGAAATGAACCTCCTGAGAGATCAAAGCTGAACCTGCTGTGCCAGTGCAGAGAGTTTAGGCTTTTTCTTATGTTTCCACTGGCATGAAAGCACATGCACTAATATTTCTTCCAACAGCTTTAACTCTTAAAGTCCTGTGGGGTTGGCATTAATGGCCTGTTTCTGTGTTGTCTAGTGCTAGGGCTCAGCTGTGTCATTAGAAACTTGCTCACGTGAAGCCTCCTTTCACTTATGGAGAGGATTGGGCCATGATCCATCAGGTCCAACAGCAGAGGGACACCACCTGCCCCTTGCTACAAGGGCACTACGAGAAAATCCCAGAATCATTCAGGTTGAAAAGACACAAATGCTGTCCCATGCAGGACATAGGAAGGCAATGTACCCCACCGTTCCCCTGGTTGCCAGCTCTGCCTCCTGAGGGAGGTGGTATTTGAAGGGGGAAAATGAGTAGTCACTTGGTCACGGTAAGTTGTGGAAATGTTACGAAGTCTTAAAATTCCATTTTCCCTAAATTAAAAAAAAATTGGGGGCTCTCAATAGGCTCTGAGGGGGATGGATATGTTGACTGAATTGCATGTAGGGAAAGTTCCATTAATCATGGAAAGCAAACTGAAGGCTTTTAGTTCTAACCAATTTTTCTAGGCCAGACTCCCCATACCCGTAATTTTTCCATTACACATGTAATCTCCTTTCTGAAAAGGGCTAGGTTTGTTTAGCATCAATTCTTTTTGGTTGTTGTGGGTTAAAAACTGGATGGTTCAAATTTGTCAGGGGCTGGCTCTGGTCTCCTCTCCTCATCTCGTCACTTGTCGCCCTCGCACAGGTCCCAAGGCTCTTTTACTTTTAAAGTGTTTCCATGTGTTTGAGAATAGAATGAAAATGGGGCTGCACAAAGTGCCTTATGCACTCGCAGCTTCCCAGAGTGCTAATGAGGAACATATTGGCAGTAAGTGGCTGAGTAGAGCAGTATAGCAGGAAAAACAACTTGCACGCAGCCTTATTTATTACAGGCCTGTTTCTCAGAGAGAGGGAATGTCAACCTGGATTTGGACTTTCACCTAATCTTCTCTGAAAGTACCCAGAGATATGAAGCGGCCACCTACTCGGCTGCTGGACTTCAGTTGAAAAGCAGATCCCAAAGCCTGCTTCTGCGAAAGCAAACGACTCGCAGGCGTGGTGGTGGCCGTAGGTCATGGCCCCGAGCTTTGGGCTCGGTATAAAGCCTTTGGACCTGATACTTTTGTCTGTAAACCAGGGTGATTTTTTGCCTTGGTTGGAGTGCTACTGGGGTGGGATTGGTGGCAAGGGTGGGAGGAATTGTGTTCCTTTAGCGTGATGCTAAAGCTGCTACAAGAGAGCTACTCAGAGTATGGTCTTCCCAGAGCCAAGCTCAGGAGGAAGCAGTGGGCTTTTTTGGGTCTGTGTGTCACAAAATGATCCTTCTGGCTTCCACAGCAGCCTGTTTGAGCAGGGAGGTGAGGAAGAAAACAATAGGGACCCAAGTTCAAATTCGGCTAGACCCAGGAACCTTCATGGGCACTGACATGGCCATGATCACAGCCTGGTTTTTCAGATTGGTGCCTTTTAACTGGAGTGATGCTGCCTGAATAGACAAAAGGGAGGGTTTCTTCATGGACCAGCATTTGTTGCATTGCTCAGTCTCCTTCATCCCTTTGCCCGTGTTAAATACAGTGTTCGTAACCTGCTCTGCTGTGGGTACTGCACTGTGGTGCCCTGTTCTCTAGCAGTACTCCTTGTGTAATGCAGAAAGTAATGCAAGCTATTCCTGCCTGCTGTTAAGTCTAAGGAAAACCTGAAGCTGTCTGATAAACCATCTCCCTTCTGTTACCAGGGTGCTCCCAGGAATCTGCAGCAGTGTTGAATGTGGTCCCGTGAACATCATGACACTTAAAAAAAGCTAGTTAATGAGTTAGGCTCAGGGGAGACCTTACCACTCTGTATGACTACCTTTAAGGAGGTTGTAGAGAGGTGGGTATTGGTAACTCCCAGGTAACAAGTGATCGGTTAAGAGGAAATGGCCTCGAGTTGTGTGAGGGGAGGTTTAGATTGGATAATAGAAAACTTTTCTTTACAGGAAGGGCTGTAAAGCACTAGAACAGGCTGCCCAGGAAAGTGGTAGAGTCCCCATCCCTGGAGGTGTTTGAAAGATGTGGTGCTGAGGGACACTGGGTAGTGGTGACTTGGCAGTGCTGGGTTAACAGTTGGACTCTATGATTTTAGAGGTCTCTCCCAACCAAAACAATTCCATCATTCTTTTTTGTACTTAGCTGCCTGCTGAGATTCCTGATTATCCATGTGCATCCAAAGGACTTGAGGAGAATATTTTTGACCCATGCTTTCTCTGCTCTTTCCCTTTCCCTAGATCCAGTCAGAAAAAGCCATCATGGAGAGCACTTTGCCTTTTACAGCACTGACCAGATAGCAATTAGTTGACTGCTACAGCAACCTAAACCCAGTGTATATCTTTGAAGGGGTCTTCTGCAAGGGAAGGGAGGAAATTTTAAATAAGAGTTAACTTCTTTATTAATTGGCTGACCCAGCTGCTTCAACAGTGCAAAAATTGACATTGCTCTGATTTACCCAGGTTGAGAACTTCACCCTCTGCATTAAATTACACAAATCACTGTGAATATTGCAAACTACAGTCAGTCCCTTCCTGCCAAGGGATGAGCTCATGATTCCTCGCTTGTCTTGCGAGGGTTACGATGACCTAACCAGGACCAAAGACTGAAATACTCGGAGCTCCTTTTGACTGCTGTTCATAGCAGGAATGGTGACTTCTCTGCAAACCACCGCTTTATCAGCAGCCATGTGGGAACGACAACTCCTTTGTTCTCCCTGGAGTTGGAGGAATCTTAGCAGCCTGTGTGTGAGCGGCTGAGGGTCTAAAGGCAAGTCCGTCAGTGTCTGGTCACGTTGTCTGGCTGGTAGAAGGCTATTTCTGATTCTGTGCTTAGTCTGGTTCTTGGTGTTGTAAAGAACGTAGCTTCCCCTGGGGACGGTGGTTCCCATTCTAACTGGGTATGAGTTTTGTCCCTGAACAAACTTGCTTATTTGCCTCTCAGATTTTTTACTGCTTATGCAGGGAATCGGGGAACTGAAGCAAAGCCTCACTTACGCTGAAAACCCTTATAGAGAAGGAGGAAGCTGGCTCGGATTGAAGCAGATGCTATGTGGGAACAATTACCTGAGAGAAGCTCTGGGAGGGAGTGGAGGAGATAATGAAACACCTAGGGATTTGGGAGTCAGCTTTCCAAGGAGCAAAGGGGTTAGCAGTTTAGAGCTGGAGCTTGCAGCTGTGGTGAGAATCAGCTTCCCTTTTGCTCTGCTCCTCCTTTTTCCCCTCTTTCCTCCCCCCTGACTCAGGGGATAGAGGAGAAGGTGACCTTTGGAGCATGAGTCACATTGCCAGCAAAGAACCTCGGTTGCAGTGGTGCTGTGCTCGAAATGCAACTTGCTGAGCTCAGCTGCTGCCTGCAGCCCTGGCCAAGGCAAACAGCCGGCGTGGGGGCTGCAGCGGGGATATCGCCGGGTCCTGACCCAGCTGCTTGTCAGCAGAGCTCTCTCCCTGCTAGATGGGGCGTCACTGTCGCCAGATCCAAAGCAGCGTGAGCTCTACGTGGATGTGAACTTAATGCCCTATGATTCCAGGAGAACAAGAGCAGGATGGGTGCCCAGAAATCATCCAGCCGTGGATTCCCTGGAGCCCGAGGCTTAGCTAGTTCCCCTCCCCTCTCTGTTCTCCTGCAGGCAAGCACTCCCCTTCCATCAGCTCATCTGAAAGGGCCAGCTTTGTTTTCATTTTACCTACATGGCTTCCAGTACTGTTGATAGGGGATTTAGCTTATGTGTTAATAGCAGGCTGAGCTGGAAGGACTGGGGTTGAGTAACACTCGCTGGGTTTCTGTACCTGTCCTGCCAAAAGCCCACTGTTAGTTGAGGCTGTTTCTATTCAGTCCAATAACAAAAGCAGTTTGGACAAATCATCCTTTCTGCAAAACAGCCTCTGCTGTTCCAAATGAGTTGCTGCTGAGGTTGGGCAGCATCAGTAGCCCAGTGATGCGAGCAGCAACCTTTGCTCTTGCAGTGCACCTGAAAGTGAAAATTAGGGATTTTTTTTTTTGGCAGCTGAAGACCCCCGAGAGATCTGCTCACATCACGGAGCCTTCATCCCACTTTGGGATTCAACATTCCCCCCCATCATTCTGTGCTTCTGTGAGTCTGAGGCTGGAAATGCTGATTGTCGTGGAGCTGGGTGCTTAAGCCTCTCCTCCACGTTGACTTGAGAGCATAGTCTGAAGTTTTGCTGCTGATATTGAAAGGTTTCCATGGTGCTGGCTGTGGGTAACACTTCTTCCTTCTCGCTTACGAGTCCCTTGAGCTGCAAAGAGAAAGTTGGAGAGTTAAAGATGGCTGATTTGCAAGAGATGGGCTATGGCCTGGGGGTTAGATGGATGGAGAGACAAGGAAACGCATACCAGGAAATTACAGAAAACACTGGTTTTCAACCTGTGGTTTGTCACTGCTTTGAAGGGGTTGCTAAGAAATTTGTAGAGGAACCTGTCATCAGTGTGCAGATACCAGCCTTATGGGGGAGAAACCTGCGTTTTGGGAACTTGACTAACGCCCACCTCGACAAGCTTGGTCTGTAATATTAAATTGTTATGTAAATCTTATTAAAACTGTGCAGTCGTCAGTGCAGGGAGCTTCATCTTGTGTACTAGAAGCCCACGTAAAGTGAGATGTGTATGAGTTGCTGCTTATATGTTGTTTTATCCCATGCTGAGGGGTTGAAGAGTGCTCTGTTCCAAAGCCAACGTGCTATTTGCCCCAATTAATCTGTGGCTTTAGTTCTTCCATTTTAAATCTAAGCAAAGACTATAAAAGCTACAGAGGGTGCATGCTGGAGGAGGTTTGAAATATGACTTAACAATACAGGAGATTATACTCATTTTTCTCAGGCTTGATTAACTGGGGCTATCACAGGCAATCACCTTGGCTCAGGTAGAATGTGTCCAGTTAGCAGTTTCTGTGGTAAGCACAGGGAGTGCATCAGCAAAGACTTGAAACATCTCTCTGTTCATTATTTGTTATTGTTTCACCTGCCTTCAAATGGTAATTGCAGGGGTTTTGATTCATGGATTAGAATGCAGTTTGGTTTCAATTGTTACAGGCCCATCCTGCCCGCCCCTGAGCCAGGCTTTGGCAACTTCCCCATCAGCACTCGGCAAATCCTGCCAGATCCCTCCAGGAGGAAAAGATGTAGGGAAGGTTATCCTTGTTAAACCAAGGGAGCATGGGGATCTTGTACCTTTTTTTTTGAGTTACTTGGTATATTTTATTTAAATTTCATCCTCAGGAAAGCATGGGCCAAAAGTGGCTTGGGGGAAGCTGTGGCACTGTGCTGGCTGCAGCAGCTGAGGATCCTGCTTTCAATTCAGTCTATTGATTTAGACACTTGTGGATTTTCTCTGCCTGAAATATTTTTCATGCTGTAGCAGAACCAGCTTTAACTCGGACTAAAATTTGCAGTTAAGACAGTGAAATGTTTAGAAATGTTTTGTTTTCACTGTGATCAGGAGCTGCAAATTAGTGTTACCGCTGGTGTTACCAGCAGGAGATGGACAGCGCTGGGGATTGCGGATGCGATTGCCAAAGAACTTTTGTATTTAGCTGTTGGACGAGCTGGTGTGTGATACTGTGAAAACAAGCCTTGGTGTTAATCGGAGACGAACAATTCCAGAGCTGAACACAATAGCAACGAGCCTGGAAGGGACCTCGAGAAATCGTGTAATTCAGCCTGCTGCTTCAAGGCAGGATCTGTTGTACCCAGGTTATTCCTGACATACCTGCCTAATCTGCTTTTAATTTGCAGTGAGGGAGTACTTTACCAGACTGATGGAGGAGATTTTTGTCTTCCTAATATTTCACCTTAATCTCCCATGGTTCAAATTAGTGTTGTTATTTCTTGTCCGATCAACCAGGAGCGGAGAAAAAAAATTGGTTTTGCTCCCTCTTGCCTAGTTAAAGACTGAGAGGAACTCAATGATCTTTCCTGGGCAGGACACTCCCAGATCGCTCAGTCTTGTCTCTCAGTTTCCTAGACATCTTTCTTACTCATTTCCTCTGAATTTGCTCCAGTTCTGTGCTTTGCTTGAATTGCAACACCAAATGCTGGATGTGGTACCCCACCTGAGGCCTGAGCCAAGGCAGGAGGAGAACTACTCATGTTTTGCAGGGATCCTCTTTGTGTTTATAGGTGTTTAGCTGCTTTTTTCCTCCTCATGGGAAGCATAGGAGAGGTGCAGTTTATCTCTGTCTGGCCAGGCAGATTTGCAGGCATGCTACCAAGTAATTCTGCAAAGTTTCTGATATTTTTGGGCTCAAGAAAAATCTGACCTTACATATGCAAAAAGAGAGATCCCTGGGAGCTCCAAAAGCTTGGAAGTTGGTAATGTTAAGTCTTGCACAGAAAATTAGTTCATCTCTTGGACACTTGCAGCAGCCCAGCAACATTTGCCGCTCGGATGCCGCGTGCTTTGCCATAGCCTGCTGCAGGAGAGCTGGTTTGAAGGTCAAGTGCTGCAGAGCAATTAGTTTCAAGCCAACCAAGCCCAAGTAACTCTGACAACTCGGCACAAGAGGGTGCAATAGGTTTGTAATAAACCCCAGACACCTTCTGCTGCAATGGTGCCACTGAAGAAGGTTTTCCTTTGCTGAGACTTGTCTGGCAAACCGAACATCCTGTTAATTGGTGGAGTTTGAGCTGCGTGAGTTTGCCTCATTATTTTCAAGTCCTTTTCACTCTGAGTATTTCCATAATTATGGTAATTAAACTTGGTGGGTTTTTAATTATTATTTTTTTAAAATAATCAGAACTGTAGTTGAATTATGAAAGTGCCAAAATGAGCCTGGCAAATCGTAATTTTAGTTTGCTGCATTATAAATCAAAAGCCAACTTGATTTCCCAGCTTGCTGGATGTTTTGTTAACCAGATCACTCCAGCTCTCCCGAGGCCTCGTATGCCAAGAGCTGTCCCTGAACGAACAATCAGGCTTTATAAATAGCAGCCTTAACAAGAGCGTCACTGCCAGATGCTGCTGAAATAACTTAGGGACTCGTGCACAAAGGAAACTCCTTCATCTGGGGGCAGCTGGGCTCCCATCCATTATCTAGGACATCCCCCTGCTTGTGAAATTTCAGAGAAGCTGTTGGGATGCCTGCAGATGGGGTCACAAGCACATTCCCATGTTCCTCTGATGCTGGGCTTGCCAGCAGCTTCTCCTGATATGCTCTCTGTTTACTACAGGAGTCCAAGATCCCGGGCTGATCTATCGCTTCCACTCGTGTCGTGTATGGAAACAGCAGTAACTCCTCTCTGCCTGGTTAGCTCTAAGCAGTGTGTAGTGATGCTCTCCCTTAGCATGGCAGTGACTGAGCTGCCTTCTAAGGATCCCAGAATGTTTAGCAACAGTTGAGGGGTGGTCCAGGCTCCTGCCTTCCCTAAGAATCAAGGTCTTTTCTCAAAATCTTTTCTTCTACCTGTTGCTGGTTCTGTTGGCTGGCAACAAGCAATAGAGGTGGACAGCATAGTCTGCTTTTTAGATGGCCTGTGCTTTAAAAATCATTGCTTATGTCTGCAAGGCTCCAGTCAAGCATTGCTTCAGTAGTACTGTGTGCTGAGATCTGTGTCAGAATATAGTAAGAAGTTACAATCTTGGCTTTTTCAGACATCTAAGTAAAGGTAATAAGGACCCACTGGCACTCGCACTCCCTAGGGTTTCACGAGGAGGCAGATGTCTGTGTTGAACAAACTGTTTGACTCTGCAGAGGTGATGGAGACGAGAAGCCACGTGAACCCCGACTGCCGTTGTGCCTGGGGTGTGCTGTATTCTGAACGCAGTCTGTCCTTCGCTGCCAGTGGTCACAGACCAGCGTGGTTGACATTGTTCAGAAGTGTGCTGTGGCAGGAAAAGAGGACAGGGAAAAAATGGCAGGGATGAGCTCTGTAGGGTTGGGCAAGTCATTTCGGACCAGTGTCAGTTTTCTTAGAACCAAAGCCTGGGTAAATATGCTCTGGATAAGTGCTGTGCTCAAGATCTGAGTCTCTTTGTATCTTCTTGCATAGGAAAATGGGTGACTAGTCCTTGCACAAGGAAGAACTTCGGGTACAATGACAGTGGGCTATGTGTAAATGCTATGGATTGAAAGCAAGAGCACCGTAGTGCTGGGATAGCAAGTGATGTCATAGCACAAGTGTTCTTCCTCAAATATTTTTCTGCCTCCTGTTGGGTCTCCCACAAGTCCTAATGTATAAGTTCAATGTATCTTGCCCTTTCTCACCAAAGGCTTGGAAACAAAGCAGTTGAGATGACCAGAACAATCTACAACTTACATGCTTCCATCGTTGGGCTTCCCTGTGTAGTAGTAATGTGTGGATTCACCCCCGTGTTCTGAAAAACAAGCTCTTCTCTTTCCAGAGAACTGCAGATTTCATAGTTATTTTGGTCGCTTTTTTCTAGGTTATTTGACTGTATTCCGTACTGCAGGAGCCATCTAATTCCTTCTGTTTCCTCACTGTGCCTTTGCTAACTTTAGCTTTTGGATTTCTAGGTAGGGGGAAAAAGGGAATCATGGGGAAAGTAATCTCCAAAAAGGGAAGATAATGCTCTTTCACATCTGGAGCAGTGCTGCTCTGTGAAGCCAAACAGTTTGAGGCTACCTGATTCCCAGCATGTGGCACGCTAGGTCTCAAACATCAGAGGCACAGTATATCCCAAGTAACTGCTGATCATGTACCACAGGGTATGTAAACAAATCACCCCATGGGTGGAAATACTTGGCGAAGGAACACTTATTTGCAATCCTTAAATACGTGCACTAAGCGCAGCCTGTGCTGAGCAGCAGCTTCTGTAGGTCTTTGTCCACAGGAAGTTATCAAAAGGCTGGGTGGGGGGCAAAAAAAAATCTCACTTCAGGCTTTCATCTGAAATGAGATTTCAAATATGTCATACATCCATATGTATAAAAAAGTCTAAAGACCTTGCGTGTGCCGGTCGGGTTCTGTGATCATTTCTGGGAAGATGCTGTCAACACAAACACATAGATGCTGGCTTACTCATAACCACCCTGATCTGTGGACTGGTCTGCTGCTCAGACAAACAAGATCAGGAATGACCAGCTGGGTCACCACAGAGCCTGGAGAGCATCTTGAGTTAACAGTCCAAACATTCTCTGCCTTAACTTTGTGACTCTGTGCATCATTGATGTCTCCTGAACAGGCAGTACTTGCTGTGAGAGCTGGATCTGTTCTCAAATGGTGGCATTGAGCTAGGTCCTTGGGATCTTTCTGTCCTCCTGTCTGTACTGGAGTTCTCTTACACAGAACAAAGATGGAGACGTGAAACTTTTGTCCTTAATCTGATTTATTTCTAATGAAAACAACTTCACAAACTGCAGGGCTGGAAGATCAGCTTGTGTGCAATTTAAGTCCTCATTTCTGTTTTTCTTTTTTCCTGGTGTTTTTGCCCATGCAGTTTGTCTGTTGCAGTGACCTACTCTTACACACCTTGCTGTGAAGTGTAGAGCACAGGGGTGAGGTGCTCCACAGGAGGATCCACACAAACTGGTCCAGGGAGCTGCTGGTGTTTCCAAGGAGGAATTACCCTGAGGAGGGGGGAATGAAGTGTGAGCCTCTGCAGCCTGAATTAGGCATTACTAAGTGTGAGTGTATCTCTGTTCAGTGCTTTTGCTCTTAGGAAACTTGAGTAGAGCAATTCCTTGATTTAGTCAGGAACAAATGACAGCACAGCCTATGTCTCCAAACCCTGAAAACTTTTCTTGTATGAGCTTTGCAGGGAATGCACCCATGTGTGAGTGAGAAACAGGGAGAACTGTGCTGACTGCTCTCAATTTCTTATCATTAAGAACTGCCTATTTAATGAATGGTATCTAACCCTTCTCATTTTTTGCCTCAATTTTCACGGTGCTGGCTTTCTTAAGCAATAGACTTACTAGCTGGAAAGTTGCTAATTGAGGCCCTCAGTTCTCTAGAATTATTGTCACGGTCCAGGAAATGTAGCCTCTTTCAAATTCTCTTTGTGTTCTACTTCGTCCTTGTCCACTCTTACTGTGGGCTTGCACTGCTCTGATGTAGATGGGGTGCTCAGCCTACTTAGTTTAGCCTGAGCTTGTAGGCATGCCTGTCTGCTGGATCTAGCTTCCATCTGTCTTTTCTGTGGAAGTCCACAGTGTTTTTACACCACCATATCTCGGACTGCAGCACGAGGTGCCCCTTGTGTGGTGCAGCTTGTGTGGTGCTGTCACCTAATTGAGTGATGGTGCAAATGAGTTTAGCTCTGAAACCGCATGGAGCTGGGCTGCGTGTGCCCATGAAACTTGCTGCTCATCACACCCCATCAGCAATACAGTCCAGAAAAGAATGCTCTTGGCATTCAGACTGGAACAACTGGCTGCAGTCCTTTCTTCCAGTGAAACAAATCTCCTGTTAGAGAGCAAACTGCTTACACTAAGCAGAGGTCTCCAGCAAACCCTCTGCTACACGACTGCCTGTGTATGCCTTGACTTAGGCACCCCGTACGTGCTCAAGGTCTCTTGGGGTTCTCGCTAGGCAGCCCCTGTGTTGCCTGTTTTCCTTCTGTGTGCAGTTTCAGCAGCACCAGTTCCTGTGATACTTGTTCTGCTGCCTGCCTTCCGTTTGGATATGGAATTCATGTCCCTGGAAAAGGGAGCATGGGATGAGGCAGTTCACCCTGGTTTAGGGATGGGATTCAGTTGCCTATTCCAACCTACCTGTGCAGCCTGCAGATCAGACTTGTGTCACTTGTCCCCTACTTTCCGTGTCTGAGAACCAGAAGCTGGTGGGTGGGAGAAGGAATTTGTTTGCCAATGAAGCCTCAAGCTCTCCTTTTGAAGGTAAAGAGGATGGGGGTAATAAAAGGGTGGTTGCCAGGCCATGCAAGCTTCGGTTGGCTTATGGTGGCTATTTCCTGCTTGCTTCAAGCCTTCCACCTAATACTTCTACTGCCCTTTAACCTAAACCCTAGCCTCTCAAAGCCTGACCAAATCCCCAAAGTGTTACTGCATACAGCATTCTTCTAGTATACAAAATATTCTTAACATATGCTAAAAATATACTGTGAGTACTAAAATTAGCTCTTTCCAGAGAATCTTCCTAATTTCAGTAGATTTAGTGCATGTCAAGAAGCGATTTAAAGGTCATCTCATTTCCTTATGTTTGTTTAAAAAGACTTGCTGAAGGATAACGTTTTGGCAAATGCTTGCTCTAAGTTATACATATTTTGGTTTGGTTTTTTTTTTAGATAATGGTGGGTTTCATCTTATGGAAGCTACCAAAATGGAGCTTGACTGGAGAAATAAGGGGTATCCCAAATCTGGTGCATATATAGCTAAATATAACACTTGAAAAGGTGAGATGTGTTTTTTCCAAGTGTTGAAGTAATTAGAACATAACCTCTTTACTTTCAGTTTTTGTCTCGCTGCCTTTTTGTAAGCATACAGGTTCTGAAGTGACTTTCTAATGGCTTGAATTACTGTTGTCTGACATCTGGCTGCACAGGTGGGGTTGCAAAAGAGTTGGTTCTTGATAGAAAGAAATGTACATCTGTCACATGAGGGCATTGCTCAAGTGCAGAGTTTTGCTTTGACCTCTTTACCCCCAGCGTTTGAGCTACAGATGTTCCATCCATCTGAGCAGCTTGGCTGAGAAGGGATGTTATGTTGAATATCAAGAGGAATAATCGGGGAATTTATGGACTTACCATGAACCCTTTGCAAGTGATGGTGGTGGCATGTGGAAGGGAAAGGCCTCTGTTCAACAGAGAAGCTTGCTGCAGACGTCTCTGAGCTGAACCCAGCAGCAGAACAAGAGCAGCAGCAGGCTGGCTGCGATGCCAGGGCAGTTTTGAATCCATCAGGTTGGTGTTTTTCAGCCGTACTGAATAAAATTCTACTTGCATAGTGGATGTGGAGTATAACTCCATTTGTCTTCATGGAGATGTATTCTAGATCTACAGTGGTGGTGAAGAGAAGAGGGAAAAGGTCATGCATAGAATGGGTGGGTGGTGAAAAAAAAATCTTTTTTTTTTTTCCCCAGCCACAGTTTTCAGTGAGAAATCATGTAGACAGCAGCTTGTAGTCTGCCAATGCAAAATGAGTCAAATTAGAGGGTAAATTAACTAATTATTATAATGTGGTAGTAGCAATGCTACAGTTCAGGCTGCAGAAGGCATTCCATTATCAGCTCTATTCTTCAGTTACCTTTTAATTGGTAATGTATTTGTATATAAATTAAGGCAAGAAAGCCTCCAGCCTTTTGTTTTCTAGTCATTAAAGAAATGCTTCAGTGGGTTTTGGACTAGAAGGAAAGAGGGACCCTTTACAATGATCGGAACAGACGGTAATGCCCCACAAGGGGAACGTTTGTGAGGATGGAAATTTCCTTTTTAGACCTCACAGTGGAATACGAGTTAGATACAGATCTGATAAACAGGCTCTTTTAAATCTCTGTTTGGGGATATGGGGAAGCGAAATGTGCAGCTGGCAAGCTACATCTCCTCATGCTTCACTTCTTAGGAATAAACAGTCGCCAAACAAAAGGCCTTATTGCGGTTATTCTAGTAATAACTAATATACATACCTGTATGGATATGTAGATCTCCCTTCAGAGTACAGCTGCAGGAAGAAGCTGTGCAAAAAAGATAGTTTGCATTTGCAGTGCTCTCGAGGTGACTTGAGTTTCTCCACATCTTTAAAAACTTTGGTGTGTGCTTTAGGTGTAAACTGTCAACTCCTAATGAAAACTCCTCTAAATAATCTACTTGTAATGTTTGTGTCTGAGGGGTGCTGTGGCCTCGCAGATACAAAATTTTTTACTTGAAATGTAGAAAATCTGTTCTATGGGTCTGATACTGACCTGTTCATCTGCTTGGTCTTGTTATCTGTGTTCCCTTCCCAGGCTTTTATAAAGTAAATCATTCAGGCAGATAGGGTCTTTGGAACCTCACCTGTCCGTAAATGATAAAGAATTATCTTGGAGCTATTAGGTTTTTCTGGAAGGTGGGTTAAATGACTGCAGCATGGGGAAAACCTGGGCAGAGCATGAAATTTTCCTTCCAAGTGGAACCTCAGTGTTTTGTTTGACTTCTCCAAGAGACTTTTGCCTGTTTGCTTGAGGAGAGCTGAGTGGCTTGGGCTGTCTTGGTGATGCATCTCTGGAGCATCCATTTGGCAGATAACCTTGGGGCAAGAGCTTGCTGAATGTAAATTGGATTATAAGAGCTGGAACCTTCATATTTATCTAGAGTTCCTTCTCTCTCACAGCCCATCACACTTCTTTTCAAGGCTTTTGGACCTGGCCATCCTACCTATCGGGTAGGGCATGGGAGGTGACAGTTGTCTTGGTAGCTCAGTGACCAGAGAAGTGATAACCCAGATGGGCACATGCCTTTGAGGCTGCTTTCAAAACTGGCGTATTCTTGCAGTGTCTTGATGAACCATTGCTTTTCCTCAAGAAAATAGCAACAAGACTGTCTGCTCCATGCATACTGTACTTGCACTTAGAAGCACTGAGACTCTTTCCTGCTCCTGGGAGCTTTACATTTACTTCGGTAGGAAGGACTGTTAAATTAAGTATGCAATTGATATAAGTCATCCAAATCAAAACATCTTGCATGAATGTGATTAAATGAAATTCCTTGAGTATGTTCTTGCCATCTGGAACAACTTTTCCATATTTTGTTGTCTCATTGACTTTTCAAAATTTAACTGAAAATGTATTTTTCACTCTTTTTTTCCCCTTTGGTAATGCTTAGTTTTCATCTCCACTGTACTTCTATAAAAATCTGCAAATCATTTTGGAATAGACATTAAGGGGAGGGAGCTCTTCAAAGTAGGAATCCAATCCTTTTGGGTACTGGAGGCTTCCACTGCTCTGAGATCCCATCACTGCCTGCGGGGGAACCTGGCATCTCTCTGATTTTAGCCCAGGAGTCCTATCCAACAAATTATCCTCAGAGTTAGATGTAAAAGATGTGTGGCTGATGTGATGCTGATGCCACTTCAGCCTTAGAGGCGGCAGACTGGCAGGAAAATGCAGTCGCCAAAGAAGCAGGAGGTAAAGTAGCTCCAATTTGAGATCCAAGTTGCACACTCGTCACATGTTGGACCATCCTGCAAGGAACAGCAGCCTTCCCAAAGCTGCTTCTGTGGAAACCGGGGTCAAAATGCTCTGTGTGAGTTCAGAACATAAAATACAGATGAACTCCTAAATGCAGAGGCAACTCGAGGCATGTCGAGACTCGCTGCAAACAAGCTATGCATGAGATTAAGGCTCAACTAAGCAGAGGTGAAATGCCAAAGCAGGATTTGGGGGTACAAAGGCACAGATCACCGTGCTCATTGCCTTTCGGGGACCTATTTAAGCACAGAAATATGGAAGCTGTTACACATTGCTGCGTGTGTTTCAGGGGAAAAAAAGCAACAGCGGTCAACCCAAAACTGCAGATGTGCTGAGCACAGACTAAATTAGCTGCAACTGCCTTTTCAGATACCTGGCCTGAGACTTTCAAATTGACCTGGGTTGTTTGGTGCTCACTTGACTTAATGGAATTTTATTATCAGAATTACCTGAAAAATCTTTAATTTTGCATTCTCTCATGTCCTTTAGTGTTTCTTTTCAGTAAGTTGTTTTGCTTTGGATTATTTTCGGTAAAAAACAATACCCTCCCACCCCCAAAAGTTGTTTTGCCTTGGGTGCTGGGTGAGTGGACTCTGGAAATGACAGACTGAGAGACCCAGCCATCAGGCCTTTAGCAGATTGAAAATAGGGAGGGATTCTCTCCTGTAACATAAGCAGCTATTTGTGTACTTTTTTGTGACTCACTATTTCTGATGTGAATAATTCACAAAAATAGTACTGAGGGAAGACTATATGAGGAGAAATACAAGAACTGAAAAGGAAGAATCCAGAAGTTAGGTTCAACTGGAACTGTTTGCAGTTTGCACTGTCTGTGTTTCGGCAACTTAAACATTTAAACCGCAAAGTGAGGAAAGACTGGCTTGAGAGTGCTTTGGCTCTAACCTCGTGTAGCCCAATTAACTCTGTTTGCATTTTAGTCTTGGCCTAAATTTGATCCTGCTGAAGACAGTAGCAGCATTCTCACTGCTATATGCCTGTCCACATCAGACTAAGCCCTTGCGTGTAAGATCCTGCTGGTGGTGGAGATTCAGAAAAGTGCCTATTGTGTGGCAGAGGGAGAAGAGACCTCAATATCTGCATTGACTCCACTTAACTTTGGCATGTAATTCACTGTTGCCAGGTGAAAGTTCCCTTGGTGTCCTGCTCTAGGTAAGACTGGCACGGGTAGGTATCCTGATGCCCTTTTGGAAGATGTTTTGCTCCATACTGGCAAATGAAGGGGTCTGAGGTGCTGCATGGCTTTCTGGTACCTTAGGCAAGGTCTGTGCCAGGGTGGTCAGAAGCTGAAGAGTGGTCTGTGGCTCATCACCATGCTAGATGGGCAGTAGAGGAAGGAATTCTACTGGAGACTAGGTCCTGTTGTGTGGTGAGGAGGCAGCTTTTGATCCCTCAGACTTGACTCCTGAAATTGATACATATAAGGCAAAAACTTTTTGGAAAGTTTTGGCCCACCCTCCTGCTGCTGACCCCAGTGGGTGTAGGGTGAGTACTTGTGACGTTCCCACTCTCCAAGTTCAAGCGACTTCCTTTCTTTTCCCTTGAGCACTCATCATGGATCTGTTGTGCAGAAAACGATGAGAAAAATGTTCCTGCATCTGACTTCTCGTTCACGGTGGTAGTGCTGGAGCTGTGCTGTCATGTTGGCAGCTCTTGGCTCGCAGTTGCAAACTTATCTGGTAGCCTATAGAGATGGCCAAGAATGGTTTGATTAAAAGTTTGTTTACTGTTTGAAGTCTCCTGTTTGTGGAAAGCATTAAGCCAGTTGGAATAAGAAGTTTTCCTGAAATACTCATCAGGAAGTTTCCTCAGGTTTGGAGCATTTCTGTGACATCTGGGGAAGATGGACAAGGTGCAATTGCTTTTCTGATTAAAGCAGATTGAACTCTCTGGTCTCAACCCTGTCACTCTCATCTCCTCCTCAATCTATCTCATCACCAGTAATGTGGAATGAAGCTGAGTTTCACAATGCTGGAGGGTTTAGTGGAGCATAATTGTTTTCTAGACAGTCCTCCTGCTGTGCAAGTGGGCTGAAGTCTGGGAGGTAGTGAATCCAGGTAGCACAATGTCCCCCTTTGCCGTCCCCTTCTTCCTCCCCTCGAGTTTCTCCCTGAAGGAACAGCATGGAGAAGGAAAACACTGTGGAGCATAGGATTCCTATTGCAAGGCTTTAAAAAAGCAGGGTACTTATTTATGTTCCTCATTTTGGATTGAGATGGCCAATGGTAAGCACTCATCTTTTCAAACGCTGGCCTTGATGGATAAGCTGTAGGTTGTTGGGTTATTTATTTTTTTTAAGTTGCAGACAGATTAAGTGGAATTTTGTTTACCTGCCTGGCAGCCTTGCAGAAATAGGGTGGCAAAGCCACAAGAAGAAAGAAATGTTCCATCGTTTGGAGAGTGACATCATTTGCAAGTCAGTGAATGATCTCCCATTTAGGAACTTGCATAAATGGCTGTTAGTGGTTGTTCGGCAGACCCTGTCACATCGAGTCTGGATTAATGTGGTCATTGTTCTAGATTTATTATTCCTGCTCTTAAAGAATGTTCTGATAAATTCAGATGGAGCAGAAGCAGTATTGCCGGTGTGAAGAGCAGCTCACTGAGGGGTCACATGGCAGGCACCGACATTACCATCTTGTAGCGTGGTTTTCTTGATTGCAAGAAGAGCTTTAATCCAAATGCAAAGAGGTCCTTTGAGCCTTTGCTTATTCTTAGGCTTTCTAATTATTTATTTCTGCTTTAGGTACATCTCCACCTGTACCAAACTGAACTCCTTTACCAAGTTCCCTGAAAATGTGGGGAAATTTGAGTCCAGCACTGGATCTCAGCGTTGTGGCTTCATCCCTTTGCCAGATAATGCTTGCATTTATAAGCAGCACAAGTAGCTAAAATTTCCCTGTCAGCTCCTATTATAAGATGCTGATTTTAGTTGATTATAACTTTGCCAGACTTGCCCTATGGAACTGACGTTTTCCATAGTTGATATATATATTTATTCCTTTTTGAAAGTTGCAGTTAATATGGCTCATCTGTCTCATTGCAGGGGAGGGAGCTGGAAAATACACTGTGTTGCTCATGTGCTCCTTTTTGGACTAGCAATTTTAGAACTAAGAATTTTCCTGGTATAAGGAACTAGTTCTAGATAACAGCTCTCACATTATTTGGCACTGATGACTTCACGAGAGCTGGAAGTTGGGGCTCACAGCATTTATGTAGCTGCTTTGTGTTTATCCACTGTCATTTCAAAGGGGCCAGATTTTGGTAGTATGACTCTTGTAGTTCTGGAACATCAGACTTTTATAATGCTTGTCTGAAGAGCTTTAGCCTTCCTTATTTGCAGGGTTCAGTTGAACTGTAGATTCTGGAAGATTGGGTAGGAATCTTATATCTTGGAAATTGGATGTAAAATATGAAAGCTGAAGGGATTGTTTTGTGCGTGGTGGTGTTAGCAAAGTAGTAAAGGCTTTATAGCCACAATCAGGATTTTGCTTACAAAGAAGTGTATGCATTTAAATCCTGGTTTGGTTTCGCATAGTTTCTGTCTTGGCTGTGTGTTCTGCTGTTAGTCGAATCCACTTTGTCTCTGGTAAAAATTTCAGAACAGTACCCAGCCTGCTTAGGACAATTCTGAAATGGATTTGAATCCTGTTGTGTTTACTTCTAAGTTATATTTCTGAATGCAAACACTTGTGAAAATGCTAAGAAGCAATTGAAATAAGAAGGAAATGAACTTATTTGAACTTTTAGGAAAGAACTTAAACCCCATTTAACTTATTTTCAAATGTGCATTGACTGCCCAGGTCTGTTCTTGGGCAGTTTGGATAAATGCTCTTCTCCTTAATTACAGCAGAGATCAGCCACTAGTTCTTTGTATGTAAACTGTGTGAGTAAGGGCTTACATTAAGGGTGAACTTGGGGGAATGATGTTCCTGGTCATAAAGCAATTAAATGAATATGCTCTGGAAGAGGATAGAAGGGAACAGGGATGTCCTTTGGCTGGCAGTTACCATTCCAGCTCTGTACATTATATGAAATGCTGGCTTTGCACCATACAGCTTTTCTCTTCCACTGTCATTCCTCTACAGTGCTCTTTAAAAGCTGAGAATAATTTATCTTAGCATATGTAAGTTTATTTTTTATGTAATTACACATACCATCATGTTAACTTGGTGAAAAGGTTGTGCCTATTGTCCTTAGAAAACCAAAGTGATTATCATTGGTTTGTTTTGTTACACAATTGTTTAAATTATAATAAGTTACCATCATTGTTTCTTGAGTCCAGCTGTGTTTATGGATTAAGATCTACTGACTCAAATATTTACAGTGTTCCAAAAATTATGAGAACATGCAGTGCCGGGGGTTTTCCATATGCTGCTTTCTTTGACTGAAAGAGGTCTCCACAACTGGAAAGAAGTCTTGGTCCAGAATAGTTCTGTAAAAGACTGTCGGGTACCTTTTCTGTCTGTCTGGGCCAGTGCTGTCTGTCCCTCTGCTGTCGGTGTGCAGAGGCAATTGTAGGTTTCCAAGAAGACCTGAGATCTGGCTGTGACGAGTGGTGAATCCTCTGGAAAACTTATCCCGGTTGTGGGTTCTGACTGAGCCCTTGACATCTGGTTCAAGCCAGTGATAATAGCATCCAATTCTACTGCCAGGCCACTCCAGCTTTAAACATCTTCCTGTGGGTTACCTGCTTCTGCACGGAGCATACGTGCAGGGATATCCCTTTAAAGTCTGGACTGGGGCAGCTCCCAGGACATCTGTGGACCCCTTCCGAGCAGGCTTGTGTCTCTTTGCCTAAGGCAGCCTAAGAGCTGCATTTGTATTTAAGTTGTCACTGTAGGCCAGGTCTTCTTGACGTGGGGAACTGTTGCTCCTCATAGAAGAGCTGAGATTCGTGCAGGGGAAGAACAAACCCTCCTGACTCCAACCCGAAGGCCGCAGCTGGGGAGCATGGCTGTGTGCAGGGCAACAGTCCAATGAAGCCTTGTTGGATTTGACCATGTGCTTGTAAGCCCACATTTAACGCTGTGTTTGTGCTCAGATACTTCCTCATGCAGGTTCTGGGTCTGCTGCTACTGAATCCATAAGCCAGTATCAAATGGCAAGGCGTTTGGGGGAAACTTTCCCTCTTGACGAGCTGTTCTCTAACTGCCTGCGGCGGGGCCGTTGTATTTTCCCTTTGTAGCACTGAGTACCAGCTCCTGTTGACAGCAGGGTATTAAATTGTTGGGCTACTCATCAGTCACCATGGCAATTCCTATGCTTCTGGGAGGGGAGAGGGGAAGGGACATGAGATCGTTGTACTTTGCTGTAAATAGAGCAGGGTGAGCTTGTTGGAAGAGCTGAATCATCAGATCTTGTCCTGCACACCTCGAATACGCCCTGTCCGGGCTCTGCTGGCCGCTACCTTGTGCTGTGGCTGGTCAGACTCCTGCTACTTGCACTGAGCACAACAGACCTCGTGTTATTTTTGGCACTTCCTGGATATTTTTTTTTGTCTTGGCAATAATAAGTTAGCCATCACTTTGCTGTCATTTATAAAGCACAAGCTGTTTTAAGAGCAAAAACATCATGGAAAGCAGGTGAGATGCATGCCTTAGCTTACTGAGACACCTCCCCAGCATCAGTGTGGGGACTTTGAGGGGACTAGATTCTTGTAGACCCTTCCACAGGTTGTTTTTCTTGGTCCAAGTTCCACGTCAGTCTTTAAATTCAGTACAAGGGCCCAGGGTGCTCACTTCTGTACAGCCTTTGTGTGTAGCAAGTCTCTCGGACAAGGTCGTACAAGCATGTGTGCTCTCACCTTCAGGCCTGAAACTACAAATATCTGGGCTTTTTTTGCTGCATACATACTCAGTCTCAAGTGTTTTGCCAGAAACTGGTCCTTTCTGACCTGTGCACATGGCAGCACCTCATTCGTGAGCAAACCCAGAGAAGTAAAATGCTCTTAGTGTTGGTAGGCAGATGGTTCTGGGCATGGCCTGTGAATCTCAGCAGATCGGCCCCCAGATTGCACCCCGTTTGCAGAGCCTTTTGCCTTTCCCAGAGCTCCATTTCTTTTGTTTTCCATATACAGTTGCCTACACATCTGTCACTGGATTTCATGGCATCAGTGGTGTCCTCCATCCATGTGCTTGGTTCATTGTGGGTGTAGATGCAGTCAGCACACAACCAGTGACTCTTCAGCTGCACAAAACGTTCATGAAGGTTTTTGAAGTCTGTTTAAAACTAGGTTTATGGCAGTTTTCTTACACAAACTGTTTAAAAAGAGCAAATCCATTGTTATTTCCAGCACTGAAATAGGACGTTATCTGTGTCTTCATTCTCCAAGTGATCAGGCAGGTAAAAGATTGTTTGAAGTTAAGGAGAAGTCTTGTCCTGAAAGAAGGCCTTGTGATATTTTATTTCATTAATGACATTGTAAACTCTGGGGTTTTTTTGTGTTTGTGGCTTTTTGAAGTTCTCTTTCTATTGCACATATTGGAATAAAAGTTATTCCCCTGTGCATAGGAAATATCACTAATGGAGCTACGGATGCTTTATTTTCCTCTGTACCGTGCTGAGAACTCACCTCATTGTGTCTGCCTAATTAGAGTGAAATACAATTCTCCGTCTGTCTCTTTATTGTTAATCACTCAGTTTGGATCAAAATATTAACCCAAAGTAGGAAGTAGCACAAGTATGAAAGCAGTATGAAGACAAAGCAAGAAAGCCATCTGTTCTCTACTTCCCTTCCTTCGGCATATGGAGACCTGTTCTACTGCTGAAATCCATGGATTCTTCTTGAGGGGTTCATTTGGTTTCGTTTGTAACTATTTTTTAATGAAAAGTATTTGTTTGTCTCTGTAGGTGTGACAATGTAATGATCCAGTGGAAGGTGGTTGATGAAAGGGATGTGCTGAGCAGCTCTGCTCTGCCCTGCCCTGCCTGGGGGTTTAAAAAAAGCTTGAAATGCCCCAGATGTGTTCACCACCTCTGGGGCTTCGGTTTTAGTGAGCTTTTGAAACTGCAAGATTAAATTGATTAAAAACAATAGCATAGAATCATCGAGGTTGGAAAACACCTACGGGATCATTGTGTCCAACCTTTCACCCTACTCTACAATTCACAATGGTCCATTGTGTTCAGAGACATGGGTTTGCTGAAATGGTGGTCACTGGGGCAAGAGCTGTATGGAAACTGCTGACTGATATTTTTCTGGAATCTCGAGACTCTTGATCTGTTTGACACATGAATGGAGAATGTTTTGCCCATACTAAAAAAAAAAAGAAAAAATATTATTCAGAGGATTGGAGTAATGGAGATAAGTAGAAGGCTGTGGTGATGGGTCAGGAGCTCTGTCCTTCAGATGTATGAACACGTTCAGCCTCAGCCTCATCATCTTGGGTCTGAAACCAGATGCAGCCCTATTGAAGGTACGGTTGGATGGGTGATCTGGGAGATCCTTTCCAACCATGAATATTCTGTGAAGAGGTGTCAGTGGAGTCTGCATCAAGTGATGGGCATGATGTTGGTGTCAGTGCCCTGAGTGAACAGTAGGCCTTCTTCAGAGGCAGAGGTACGGGCTGCTAGTTGACAGCTTTTTCTTGCAAAAATGATCCTTTCCAGCGGGAAAGGCTGTGATGCATTTGAGAGAGCAGAGGTTGAAGAGAGTGGAATAAATAAATGGTGGGGGAAAGCAGCGTGCTGAAGGAAAGAGAGAGTAGCTCTGAGCCCGATCCTGGTGACAGCCAGTGTGGTCACGTTAGAGAAGTGTTTCCCAGGAGGAGGCAAGGGGGAAGGTGTAGACAGTCTGGTGTTCGTTAACAGCTCAATGTTGGCCTTCAATCATTTGCTATCATGTCCTTTTTTTTGCATATGGTATTAAATATAAAGACTCTTCTTGTGAAATCTTGTTCTTTCATCAGGGGGATTACAGAGATAAATATCAGCTTAACACTCCAGTAATTATCTAGCACACTTTTATTTTACTGATTAGAGCTGTGAAACTTCTGAAAGTTTGCATCAAATTTGACTTGTTCATTAAATCTCTGTTGGAACTATGGCACGAGTCAAGTCTGAAGGGGACGGATACAGCAGTTCAGTTATGCCTGCATAAAGCTTACCTGGATGACATCAAAGTGTATGTATTTATTAAAAATATGGATATTTTTAACCCTGATGAATGTGTGAGAAACTAACAGCTTGAAAAAAAGGCTATTTTGGAAGATTCACTTAAGCCCAAACACTGAGCCATTATCATGCCAACTGTTCAGGCAAGATAAAAGATGGAAAAGAAAATAACCTATAAATAGCTGTGATAATTCTTCAAAACTCCTGTTTTTATCGAGTTGTAGTGGATGAATGTTTGACCAGCAGTCACTGTGAACACAAGACAGAAATAGCATTCATAGAAATCTTAGATGATAACACATCACTAGCTTCATTGTATATTTCTCGTTTCATGGTAACTACAGAGGACCAGAGTCCACAAAACAGTCTGTGCTCATACAAAAGGCACCCCTGTATAGCAAATGAACAAAATGTTCTTGGATCAAACTCCAGTTTTTATTTTATTTCTTTTTTAGGCCAGAAAAAGTTATTTGAATGCTCCCACAGCTTTCCTCTTCACCTCTTGTACTGTTACATCCTCTGACATCATACTGTGCTTCCAAGGAGAAGTTTATGGTGTCACGAAAAGGGCTTCAGAAGTTCAAGACGCTGTGACACAGAGAGAAAGTGTCTGTATGTTTTCAAACATTATGGAAATTGTAAGCGTGCTTTCCAAAACTGTCAGGAATATATGCTTTGAAAAGATGAATGCCTGTGTGGGATTAACTCCTCATGTTACACATGTACTCTGGAGTGTGTTGTTTTCTCCCACTGGTCTCTGGAGCCCAGTATCTCAAATGGAATCTGACACACCACACCAGATGCTAAATGAGGCCTTTCCAAATGGAGGTGTGTGTTTTCTGTGCTGAACGTAATCTTTCCAGACCTAGTTTGTGTAAGTCTGATGGGAGTTGTCCTGCTGTTTTGGAACAATTCACCTGGCTTGACCACAGCCCATCTTGGTGTTTTTGGTGTTAACAAATGCGTGTGGATGGATCTCTCTGCCCTCTGCCTCCCAGTTGCCCCCAGTTGAAGCGTCTTGCTGGTGTAGTTGGTGTAGCTAGTTGGTGTACATATGGAGCGTATTTCTAGGAAGTGTTATGCAAACCAGTTCCAAAAAAGAGGCAGCCATAGGAAAATGATGTTAATGCTATTCCAAAAGCAGATACAATCCATTTCATATGTTGTTGTTCCTCTTTTTGAAAGGAGAAACTAATGATGATAGCAGCTATCTGTGCTGTAACAAACTGGTGCTGTGCATTCACAGCAACTCTAACCGGCTGATCTGGTGCAGATCCCAAGACTCTTCGTAAAGAGATCTTGAAAAACCTGGTTTACCTGCTTAGGAAAGAAGAAATGCTGCGCTAATATTGGCTGGCACTCCCTGACTGGAGTACAAAAGACAAATCAAAATGAGCATAACCAGACAGAGACCTGGCTCGGGCAGCAGATGTCCCAGACCTCCTCTAGAAGAAGGGTCATGAGATTGCTTAAGCCTGTGGAAAGTACTGACCCAGTAGATGGCACAAAGTTGTCAACCCCCCTCTTATTTGGCACAAGTGTTTTGAGAAGCGAGTGCTCTCTGGCTCCCTTGGTGTGGGTGTCCAGAATTTCTAGGCTGGGACAGGAGGAGGATGGATGAATGGGGTTCTTTTCTGTTTAGTGTTTTTAGATTAGTGATCAGGATTCATATTGAGCTGAGCAGAGACCAGAACTCCTAAATCCATGAAGGTCCCCAAATCATTAGGTACAGTTTGGTGTCTCTGCCACATTTGGTGCAGCACTGCATGAATCTGTCTTCTGATGATGTTGATCTGTCTGTTATGCTGTCTTCTAGATAAAGTGCTGTTAACACATCATGTTTTACAGCATGAGACTTTCACATGGCAGTGACAGGTAATATATACTGTTTCCCTGGAAAAAAAAACCTAAATCTTTTCCCTTAGCAATAGCTTGTTGATTGCCTATTTATTTTCACAAATCTTCTCATGTCAAAATATTTTGATAAAAGTCTGCCCCATATTAAATAATCAAGAAAATAATTACTACTTCCAATTTCATTTAATTTCTGACTGTCAAATAATCTAACAAGCTTATTTTTAGATCTCGGGAATACATCTTGTAAGGTGCTGCAGAGAGTGAGCAAAGATGGTTTGTACTCGGTGGAGGCTGGGGAATGGAGGCAAGCAGCTGATTTCAAAGCCCGGCACACATTAGGATGGAAAGGGAGAGAGTGCAGGAAAGAAATAATACTTTGTGTGCAATCTTGACCCAGCAACATTGGGTTAATGATCACAAAGTGGCAGCCAAATTGGCTAATTAGAGAATAAGTGCCTGCTGTTTGCATCTGTCTCATTAAGTCTGAAGAATAAAGCTGCTGAGGAGAGGTACTGAACAGTGCTGGTTACAGGGTGCTGGCTGGGGGGTGGTTCAGGGACTGGTCTGCTGGAATTGTTTCTTGGGTTGAATGTGATTTTGGGGGGGGGAGTTGTGTGTCGTGTCGTATACTCCGAAAGTTATGTTCCGGGGTCAAGCACTGAGCTGTAGAGAATGTTTATTCTTAGTTTGATAGGCTGGTCTGAAACATTACTGTAAAACCTCTTCAGTTTAACATGCAGCAGGAATTTCCTGTATTTATGCCATCAATGTTGGAAAATGTCAAAGTTGCAGAGAAAAGGTTTGCAGAGAAGGAGGGAGTTATGGTAGGGTGGGAGGGTGAAATTGCAGGTTAAGGGGTTGATTTTTTTCAAGGAGGATGTGGGCTATTTGAAGAAGCTTTTCGAGGCTGTCCCCGTGCATCTGCTGAGTGTGAAATTCTGCTCTGAACACCCCAGTGACACTTCTGTGGCTGGCAGGAGAATTTGAGTTGAACAGACAGGATGAGATTTACAGGGACCAGGCCTGAGTGGATGGGACTTCAGGAACCCAAGTGCCTGGGATGCTTTTTCTGGTTACTTGTTTTGGTGGCTTGGTTTCGTGTTTGCTTCTTTTGGAGGGCAAAAGCCAGCGAGGGGATAGAGAATGTGCCTGATAGGCAACTCCTTGTAGCTATGCTAGGTACAGATGGGGACAGAAAGATGAAGGTACGAGGTGGAGCAGGTAGAGCAGGGCAGGTAAAGCTTGAGGCATGATTGCCACATTGCCCCTGCAGCCCTTGCGTGCAGAGGACACGGGCTAGGGTTTGGGTGGTTATTAGATACGCAAAAGTAGAAGTCTGGAGAGGTAGCATTTGGGACTCCAACCCAGCCTTGGTAACAGTGAACTGAGGAAAACAGCCCTGCTGCCCACTGTCAGGCTAAGATGAGACTATTCTTTTGAGGCAGCTTCTTGTGATCTTTTTTTCCTCAAAGGCTGAACATTAACTGCATTTAGAGGCCTGATGTGGGCAGAATGTTCTGCTGGATGAGAAAGATGGTAGTTAAGGGCACTTCCCAGAGTGTGCTGAGGCCATTAGGGACTGAGACTAAATGGCAGTCTTCCTTCAGTGACTTTGAATCAGGTTGTTGCATCCTACAGCTGAAACGTCAAGCCCCCTCGCAAGGTTTTGGGACACTTAGTCCCCCGTGGAAAAATTAAAATGAGATTAGAAAAGCTCAGCCTGCTGTTCTAAGTGGATTGAAGCAAAAGTAGGAACGGGCTTGGGGGTTTGTTAACAATCAATTGAAACTCAATACTGCAATTGCTTTCAGCATCCCCAGGGAGGGAAGGCAGTATCTCTGGAAAAAGCCAGCATTGGATATCACAAAACAGAATATTCTGCATGGAATAATTATTGGAAAATGATTTACATTCCCTTAATTTTTCCCCCTACAAATGTCTGGTCTTTTCTGGCTGGAATTGTCTTCATAACCACATCCCTGTTTTGAAAACTGCTCATAGAGCTGATTTAAGTTGGTCAAATAAAATACGTTTCGTGGAGAAAAGAGTAGTCCTCAAAGTGCATCTGACTAAAATATGCCAAGGTTATTAGCACTTCACATTTTGCAAATGAATTCATATCTTATCTAAAATTTTAATTGAACATACGTGGCTTGCTTTTTTTAATAACTGTTCAGGAAAGATGATTCTTTTCCCAATAAAAAACCAGATTGTGCTCACTAAAGAAGAATCAAAGGAAGATTTGATTGAAATTACCCCTTCCCGCAAAAAAAGATATTTGAAGAAATAAAATGGAAAAATAGGTCTCTTTGGGCCCTTTCAAAATGCAAATATCCCTTAATGGGCAGGGTTTGCTTGGCTGTTAACTAGTTGTAGCTGTTCTTGCTTCATTTGCTCTGCATAATTATGGCCTAATTAAAAATTATTTTTTCCTGATGGACCTTTGTTACTACTTCTTTGCTAATATTTTGGCATTTGCTGCCTTACTTGATAGCTTTGGATTTCCTTTCTGCCTGGCCTGGCTCTGCGGTGTGAATGGCAGTGACATTTGTAGCCGGGCTGGTGTCCATCCCTGTGGCACATCCCCTCTGCTGACCCCCTCACCGTCACAAAGCCGTCTGTCCCTGCACGGACAAGGGACGTGGGGGATGATGAGTGAGGTGCCTGCTCTGTGTCTCCAAGGGATGGTG
This sequence comes from Chloroceryle amazona, assembly GCA_027560015.1. Classification (NCBI taxonomy): domain Eukaryota; kingdom Metazoa; phylum Chordata; class Aves; order Coraciiformes; family Cerylidae; genus Chloroceryle; species Chloroceryle amazona. The sequence goes on along the minus strand of JANHFX010018628.1, from coordinate 146,092 downwards.
GAGGGGCGCAAGGAGGATTGGGAAGAGGGACCAGCAGTGGGGTAGTGTGCTGGGCCCTGGGACAGGGAGATAGAGACACGGTGGCACCATGACCAGGAATGATGGCCCTGCACCTTCTCTATCTAGCTTGCAGACTACCTGAAAAACCTCTTGCTTTTATCTCCACCAGCAGCGTGGGGGTTGAGTGCACCCTTCTGTTAACTCTGCTAGGCCAGGCATGCTTTAAATCCATCCTTACCGGTGATGACCAGTGAATCCAGCCTCTGTTAAAACCCAGAAAGACTCGAGGAGGGAAAGTCTGCAGAACGTTGATGGCAAACACAAGTACTCATTTTCCAACAAATGGTCATTCTGGATTTAATTCTTGCCGTACATAAACAAGGGCTCCACCAATTGTACTTTGAGATTAGAGTTAGTTTGATTTGAAATCAGCCAGAACACTTGCATCCTGGCAATAGATCACTTTTATGTTGCATGTGGTTCCATTAGGAAGGATTTGATGTCACTGTCAGGGCAAAATTGCTGATTTCCATCTTGCCTGGTTTCCCTTCTTGAACTTTGGCAAGTAGAGAAATATTTTTCTTTTCTGTGTAGTTTTCCATTGACTAACGAGGGCATCTCAGCAGTGCCTTTAAAAAAAGGCTGGTGGCTGCTATCTTAATGTTCTCAAAATATCTGGAAAGAGTTCCCTTTCTGCTGACTCTCAGCTGCTGTGTTCATTTATTAAGGTAGGAGTCTGTGGGATCCAGCTCTGAATTAAGTTTTGAAAAGTCTGTCCCATGGGTGCCAGGCACTTTACCAGGCTGTACAAGACATTGTCGTTAGGGCTTTTAACTCCAGCTATTTGGACCTGTAAAAATACCGAGAACCCAACATTACAGAAAAAAGCAGACTTTCTGCCCCAGGTTCAACTGAAATCAGGCTAAAGGAGTAAAAGCGGAGCAGCAGGGGACAGCTGGAGAGGTGGTGTGGTCCCAGTTCAGCATCGTTCTTTACCAGTCCCAGCAAGGGCACATTAAGCAGTCCCTCCTTCCCGTGACGTTGAAAGACAATGTCCATTTTCACACGGATTTCTCTTTTTCTCCCTTAACTTTAGAGAGGGCTCAATGAGTGCAGGATCCTAGTCCCCGGGACACTTGGGGCTCCTGCGCCAGCGCCAGCATGCTGGCCTGTCTATTCTGAATAACCCAAGCTGCAGTTCCAGCCCCTTGCAAAAGGAACTGTACATCTCGGGTGGGATCTAACCACGTTTCCTCCTGACCCACGGACTTGAGAGGATCTCTGGAAGAGTTTGAGAGAGAATGTCATGGGAGGCAACGTCCTGAGTGAAATATTCTGGTGTTGACAATATTTTTGTTAACATTCTTCAGACAAATCTATGTGGAATATAATTGGTTTGGATTTATGTTTAAAGCACAAAATTGAACTGTGAATTTCCAGTCATCTTCTGGGCACTGATAGTTCTTGACTTGGGCTTAGCGCATGCATGTCCCGCTATTATCAGTGATACATTAAAACATTATGGCCAAGTACCATACTCCCTGTGATATTTAAATATATAACATACTTGGAGTTCTTTGCTTTTACTTCTAGTCTTTCAGCAACCTTATACTTTCTGCCTTCTCTCTCAAACCAAGGACAGACTTCTTTTTCCTTCATCGGGGAATTCTGTTTTCAATCAGAAGGTGTCAGCAGCTCAGACTTCAGGGATGCTGTCAAGTAGGGCGAGATTGTTGATAATTTTGCAAGAATGACCACACCAAAACACTGTAAATGTTTGCAGAACTCTGAGTCTGTGGCAAGGGTAGGATAAGTGCTAACATACCATCAGATACATATGGGAGGGTTTTTTTACTTAAAAAAAATTAACTAGAACTTGAAGTCATGTGACCAACAATTTCTCTAAACTCGTCTTTTGTTTCTTAAAGCCAAGTGTAATTTTGTGAAGTTTGGATCTGAAAGAGACCCCAAACCTTTGCAAATGCTGCGGAAGACTTTCTTGGAGCTGGGTGCCTGTCAGGAGCCCATTTCTTTTCTCGTAGCTCAGTCAAGTGTTGAGATCTGGAGCACTCATCTGTGTGGCACAGCAGCCTTTTTGCAGCTGGCTTTGGGACAAGCCCAGGTTATTTGTCGGGACAGGAGCCGCAGATCTCTGGTACACCTGTTCCTCCGGCACACCTGCACTTCCCGAGTCCCCCGCAAACAGGCGTCACTTGTGCCAACAGAAACCACTCTTGCTGAGCAGTTATCAACCATCATCAGCAAGTGAGAAGTGCTGATGAATGTGCTTTTATAGGGCTGCATTGGAAAAGCTTTTACTGGCACATGCCACAGAAGCTGACCCTGTTTCTCTCTCTCATTGACGTTGATGGACAGACTGGCAGGTTTCTGTTGTGGATTGAGACTCTGTGCTGGAGTCAAGTATCTTCCAGCCTTTCACTAGGGCTCCAGCTCTTAATAATTTGGTGGGTTTTTTTGGAAAGCCAGAATGCAGGCACGGTATACATGTGGCGTAGTGTGGTAATCCCTTTGCTTGAGCCAAGCAGGTTGGCTCCAGCTCTGCACCTCCCTGGCAGTAGCTCTGGCAGGGCTTGAATTTAGCTCTTGGAAAATGTTGTGCTGGGGAGTGGAAGAAAAGGAGTTTGGCATTTACAGGGCCTTGAAAACAAAATGCTCTTTTTCACAGGAGGATTTGAGGATTGGTTTGGGGGAGGGCAGCAAGGAGCTTGTTGAGAGGTAAAGGGAATATCTCATTAATGATTTACTAATGAGCTGTAAAAGTTCTGATTCTTTATAACTTTTGAGGATGGAAAATGTTTCTTGGAATGCTGCAGCCCCACAAAGGCTGGGGCTGATCCTGGCTGCCTCTCTGTAGGGTCTTTGATACAGTCTGACTTACCTCTTTACTCCAGTCCCTTAGGCCTTAGAAAAGATTAATCACAGTGTGGTGGGAAGCACATGGAAATAGCAAAGAGATGAGAAATGAGAGCGGGAGAGAGGAGGAAAAAAGCCCCAACATGAAACACTGTTTTCTTTCTGGTAGGGCTCGGGCAGGAATAAATTGCCAATGATCTCACTTTGGAGCAATGTCAGTTTATTTGTACTGACTCTGAACTGACCATTTAGCAGGGGCTTCTCACTCTGAGGCCAGACAGACTTCTCTGCTCTGGCTCACAAGGGAAGAGCCTTGTGATGCCACAGGTTTTGGGTACAGTGCAACAGGCAGCAGGGACTTGGGCTGGGGAGATCCAGCCTGAGCCCAGTGCTTCAGCCTGTTAGCTCTGTCCCCGTCAGATCAACTTGGGCTTCGAGGTGATGCTGCATAGACCCAAGCCTGTAGGTGGGCTGTGCCTTATATGGAAGAAATGGAGCAGATCAGAGCTTAATGAAATAGAGATAATTAACTGAAACTTGACAACTCTGCAATCAAAGTTCCTGGAGTGTTAAGCAGCAAGGACTTGGAAAGGGTCCAAGAAGGGCCAGGGTATGGTACAGAGTTGCCTTTCCTGCAGTTATAGTAATGCTTTCCTCTGCCTTATGTCTCTAGCTTCGAAGAATTTGAGTGGTGGTCTGCAGCCAATTCTTGTGGTCTTTATTTCTTTAGTAGCCAAGGACAGTGTTGGAGTTGAGGCATGGACTTGGAAATCACCGTAGCAGGGTTCAAATCGTGGGGCTGCCAGTGATTGTGTAGCCATCAGTAAGTCACTGTATTCCCTCCAGGCTTCAATTTTCTCCCTGTGAAATGTGATTACCAAAGCTTTTCTTCTGCATGTTGTCAGTAAACCTACAGCTCTTCGGGCTGGGGCCACTCGTGACCAAACGCATGTGAAGTACCTTCATGAGCAAGGCTGGGGCTTTCTTCAGACCTGGTGGAGTTCTTCAGTGAAATGTTAAGAATAACAGAAGTGGAAACCCCTGCGGGGGTTAGCTGTGAAATTTCTGTGCTTTCCAGTTTGTGAGCAACCTTTTGTCAAGTAAGCAGAGCACAGAGAGAGGTTGTGACCTCCCCAAAGCCCTGGGTGCACCTTTCCTTGCAACGGGAATGGCTCCGACACTGTAAATCCTTCTGCACGAGGCAGCACTCCCCCGGCCCTGTACAGTAAGGGAGAGCAGAAACTCCAGGAAGGTGCTGCACATTCACAACCTTGTCTTGCTAAGAGAAGTTGGAAGGTTCCCAAGCATCTATCTAAGCAGTGTTAGCACTTTGTTTTCTTGGTTTTAAAGCTCAAGTGTTTAGTTCATGTCTGCACAGGTGGTTAAATGCCCTGGCTCCCTCTGCTGAGTTAGAAACCCGAAGTTTACTGGAAAGAAAAAAAAAAGAATCAAAGTCCAAGTTTTATTAATGTTTTTCTTAGGTTGTAAATGTAAGGAAACGAGACCACTTGCGCAAATGGGCACAATGGATGCCTACTGTGACCCCTAAAAATGCCAATCAGTAATTATAGGCCTTGAGACTCAAAGCCCTGGGCCAGAGTCCCCTTCGCAATGAAGCTGGACACCCAGTTGGATTTTATAAACCACCTATGTTCAGTCACCGGGGCTGTTTGGCAGGCAATGCTGCAGAAGGGCTGTTTAACAGTACAGCATGTGTGCTTTTAACGAAGCCCGAATATCTTTCTGAGAAAGGGCTGCCATGCTGGGGCTGTGAAACTGGTGGCAGAGGATTCTGTATTTGGCTCATAACAGCCTGAGAAGTGGCACTCCAAGGAACAGTGCAAGCTGGAAGGCAGCAAAGCTAAGGTACCTCTAGTTTTGGTTCTGTCATCCAAATGATTCTGGGAAGAGCTAAATGACAAACGCAGATCTGAATATTCTTTGAGCAACAGGCAAATTTTCATCTATTTCTGGGTTTGAGGATGCGAATGTATAGCTTATTACCTGTGAGGTAACAGATACATCTCTTCCCATTAGGGATCGCTCCAGGGCAGTGCTTCCTCCCTAGGATAGAAGGACCTAAAGCCTTGTAGGCAATGGTACCCTGCCGTGTGTTCAAGGGAATGGTGTTGGTGGGCTCTTCTCAAGACCTAAGCAAGCTGTGCAGCTGCTGGGATGGCAGAGCTGTAACAGCCTGGGGCAGATGCCCCTTGTTGTCAGTGGCAGGAGAGAGGACAGTTGGTGTGTGCCAGGCAGCCCTGTTCATCTTGGGTTATTTAGCACCACAGAAGAAGGAACTCAGAGCTGTTGGGGAGGTGTTCTCTTAGGAAATGGTCTGAAAATCCTTCATCTGAAGGACTGCTGCAGTTGAAGTAGCAGATCCCTCGCTTAGATTTCTAGACAGAAAAACACAGGTTTGGCTTTCTCCTGCATCCCTGTTTTCATGTCATCTTCACTTTAGGCTTTTATGAAAGGGAGAAAGCTTTATTTTCCATTTCTGTAAGCTCTTCGTATAGAGTAACCTTCTTCTGATGTAAATACATTGTGTCTTCATGTGTAGTGGGCAGTGCAGTACATGGGTGTCAGGCCTTTGAAACAAAGACGTTTGAAATTCTTGAGAGTATACCGGATGGGAACAGAGCATGTCGACAAGCTGAGCTTCTTGAAGGGGGTGGGGACCTCTTTTTATTCATAGAAGGGTTTGGGTTGGAAGGTACCTTAAAGATCATCTAGTTCCAACTCTCTTGCACAGAGCAGGGACATCAGCAATTAGAGCAGGTTGCTCAAAGCCCCTTCCAGCCTGGCCTCAAACACTTCCAGGGATGGGCCATCCACAGCTTCTCTGGGCAACCTGGGCTCAGGGTCTCACCACCTGCAGAGTGAAGAATTTCTTCTAATATCTAACCTAAACCTACCCCCTGTCAGTTTGACACCATTACCCCTCATCCTGTCCCTGATAATGAGTCCCTCCCCAGCTCTTCTATAGGGCCCTTGAAGCACTGAAAGGCCCCCAGAAGGTCTCCCCAGAGCCTTCTCCTCTGCAGGCTGAACCCCCCCAGCTCTCCCAGCCTGGCTCCCAGCAGAG
>JANHFX010018628.1:80325-139818 GCA_027560015.1 Chloroceryle amazona | reverse complement strand
GCTCCCCCAGGTCCCTGTCTCTGCTGTGCTGAGGACTCCAGAGCTGCCCCAGCACTGCAGGGGGGTCTCCCCAGAGCCCTGGGAGCAGAGGGGCAGGATCCCCAGTGGGTGAATTAGAATTTCTGAGTGGGTAAATTAAGAGGCAAGGAGAAACCTTCTCTGTCCTGGGGAACTAAAGTAATTTAGATATCAGAATGTCCTTGAACCATTCCTGAGGAAATGATGGTTAAAAGAGCCCCCAAGTGACACATGTTCCTCTTGGGTACTTCACAGTGGAAGGCTCTGAGGTCTGTTGGTGAGATTGAGCTTCCTGCTGTGAAGCTAACTCAAGCTGGCTAGAGATTAAATAACACTTTTAACTGCCTGATGCTGTGAGGCTTAGAAGAAGGAGGCAAAAAAAAAACCCCAAACTTGCAGTGTCACCTAGGGAGGAAACCAACGCTTGCTGAAGCCCACTGCAAGGTTTCCATTGAATTCAGCAGGTATTGGAATAAGCTGCCAGCAACACGCTGACATGACCTCAGCTTACAGCTGTGCCACTGCCACTCAAGGAGTTTGTTCAGGTTTGGAGCTCAGCATCTATCCCAGCAAAGGCAACTGAAAAAGAAAGCAGAAGGGTGGGCTTGAAAGCGGAGCTCATTTCGATGCTTTCGGTTTATAGACTGGATTTATCACCCCGAGCTGAAATGATTTCTCAGTGTTAGACACCTGCCCTTCCCCACGGCCAGCTCGTAAATGACACTGCTCTTTAATATAATGGTTTTAAAGGCACAAAGGGTAAGTTCCAGCTGAAGCAATGTTTAATTTGGCTTTTGTGGTTCGGACAGCTAAGGAGCCCTGGGCATGTCAGTCTGAATTTCAGCTGCAGTTCTGTGTCAGGCACCCAAACCCAACCTTACGCACGTCCCACGGTGCCCCCCGTACAGGGCCTCGCGCTTTAGGCAGCCCCGTACTTTGGGGAGCACTTAACATATGAAAGAATTTATTCCTGTTTTGAATTTGAGCAGCACTACAGTGCATTGTACTTTATTACAATGCTTCTGAATTGCTTTCATAATTTCCCCCGTGCCACCACCCGAGTGTAATTCTCCCGTGCACCGCTCTGCTCTGGCTGAGCACATGGCTGGCTGCTGCAGCTCGCCTGCAGGCTCCTCTGGCCCCGCTCGTGCTTTACATTCCCCGGTCGTCTCTCAACTAGTCGGTGTGAATTTCAATTCACGGTAGCCCTGTGTAGGAACAGAGTGTGCTCGTGTCCTGCAAGAGAGGAAGAAAGGTGAGGAGAGATGAACGCCGTGCGTGAAGACAGCGGCGAGCCGTGATGGGAGGGAAAGCTGCAGAGCTGCCAGTTGCCTGGTTCAGTGGTGCTGCTCGGTTTTGGGTTGGGCTACGTGTCATTAACTGGATTACAGGGAGAAAAATCTTTCGCTTGCCTAAAGCTCCTGGCCACCCTGGCAGAGGCAATGGACAGCCTTCAGCACTCATGTATATTCCAGTTTTAATTGCGTATTTTTTGAGTTTCAGAGTTTTCCTCGAGACGTGTGTATTCTTCTGTTTGAACCTCTGGAAACTGAGGTTGAATCAGAAGATGATTTTTCTTAAAATAAGTATTCTTCTGCTTGCTCTCTTTTTCTGGAGCTGCAGAGTCCTTCAAGGTGTTCAACAACTCTGTTGACAAGGTTATTAGTTGCATCTTGGTCCTGTGAACAAATTATTGCATCAGAAAAGTGCTCAGCACACAGAGACCTCATCCTCTGATGTGAGAGAAGAAAACTGGATGCAAAGTTCCCTCTTAATAAGTATGTCCTCATTTATCATCACTTACTGTCTTTGGAAAATGAGAGATTGTTTTTCCAAGTGATCCTGCAGCATTGGGAAGATTTCTGCAGCTTTGACTCATTGTGATTATTCCCAAGTGTTGTCATCGGTTCTTCCTGTATTTCTGTGAAATTGTTTTTAGCCTGTGCTTTGCTCCCAGAGCTGATCCTATTCAGAAGTTCTTTGAGTAGGGGAAAAAAACCCCAAACCCACACATCCCCACCCCCTGTTTATGGTGTAAAATATGACTTGCTTCATTCAGTCTCATGCTGCCGGGAGATGCCAAACTGAAACTTCTCCTGATCCCCAATCTCTTTATCAGGCTGTCCTTCCTGGTACAGGTTATACTTGTTGCTTGTAATTAAGGAGAGCCTGAAAAGGATGTAATGTAGACCACTCTACAATTACCATTAAACCTGTACCAAGCAGTTCTGTGCTGTCTGGACACACCAAGAGGTGATTTGCTTCTGTGCCGTTTCATAGTCCCGTCCATCAGAACAGCGTTCCTGAAGTGGACCGTGGGTCATTGCGCTCACTACAGGAGCGTGGTGCAGATTCTCGTCCCGCTCTGCAACGTGCTGGGTGATGATGTGTAACTGATTCTCCCTGTAAACATAAGGGCGTGTTTGTGCCACGTACTGACGCGACCTGTCGCAATCCCAGCCTCGGTGAAGCTCAGGATTATCAAGTACAAGTGCAACTGCTGGTTGTGAACCTTCAGGGAGGACAGCCCGCCGTGGGCTGTGCACACGAAGCACTCGAAGGGAAGGTGCTTTAACCTATAGCCTCTGACACTCATCTGCAAGGTCCTGCTGTTGTCAGATGCAGCGGGATCCCTGAGCACGAGTAGTGTGCTGAGGCAACAGTCGAAGTATTGTGCGAAGCCACACGTGAAAGGTGAAGTTTGTTTCTGTCAGCACAGTTTAGCTTGGAGCTGGAGTTGTTGGAGATGTTAAGCTGGAGATGTTAAGAATGACTTTCTGTATGGACTGGGCATAAAAACTTGCTGTATTCTCTTTAGCAAGTAAACACTCTCTTTTTACACCAGGGCTTGTTATAAAGGCTCCTTTCTCTGCTTACTTCTCCTCCCAGATGTTTCTGCGTTACCAGTGTAGCAGAGAAACATCTTCAGTTTTTAAGGCTACCATCAAATTATTCCCTACACCCCTGTCTTCGTGCCATTTTCCCTGCTCTATTCATGCCGTTCCAAGTACGTACTGTATTTTTCTTTTTAGAAAAAGTGTAGCTACTTCTAAGAAACTTTCTCCCACACTGAGTGCCTTTCCCAAGCATGAGAACATTCTACCCTTTCATTGGCTCACCAGACATTGCATGATTTGCAATGGAAACTGGCAAGGACACGAAAAATAATAAAAATAAAAACTGTGATCATCTCGGAACTAGAAGATGAGTGCATTTGCTGAGATATGCAGGGGTTTTGAGCACTGATTGAAGACTCCAGGAATGTTAACTGAATTTTAATTTGTCAGTAACAAAATGGTATGTAGGGAGCGAGTGTGGTAGAGGTCAGAAGAGGGTGAGAGAGCCCGAGCCACGTGGGGTAAATGCATCGCTTAGCACGCGCTGAACTGGGGTTTGGTTACTGCAGTTTTAAGCCTTGTGCTCTAATGGTTATTGATTTGAGGGGGGGCTCTCACTCGGTAATGAACGTGGCGTTCGCTGTCCGCAGTGCTCCTGGAGAAGCTGAGAGCTGTGTGCTGGCATCGCTGCTGCTGCTGGGGGATCTGCCCTGACTGCTGGGGCTGGAACCGGCAAAAGTGGGAGGGGTCCTTGGACTAGGTTATCAGTAGTGGGTGATCGGGTGAAGGGATGCTTGTTGCCCCATCTGACACTGCTCCTCTTCTGTGCTTTGTGGATGAATCCCTGCGAAACTTTATTTTGACTTGGCTCTGTTTTTCAGGAACCCCTGTTAGACCTTTGGGGTCTGGCATTTGCTTTGCTGCACAAAGCAATTTGTTATCAATTTGTTTCCCTAAGATCTCATGAATTCTGGTTCAAGTGCAGTATATAATTTAGCTCCACACAAATGAAAATAGGAATTCAGAGAAAGTCTTGGAGACAGACCAAAACTTGAGGATTAATTTAAAATAATTAAAAGGGGTTGATTCCTCCCTGTTACACCTACAGGCCATGAGACAGAGCGGATAACTCCAAACCAATTTTGAAGTGCTGAAATCTTTCCACGGGAAGGCTCTTCATCTATTGTCTGATGAAAGCACCATTAATTGTCACGTGTGACTGCTCAGAAACTAGTAGTGATCTGGTCTTTAATGGAATTGGTTCTCCTGGAAAGCACGAAGCTGTGCGGTACTTGTTTTGCTCCAGTTTCTTTAAGGTCACTTTAAGCCTTACAGGAGGTTTTTGTGCTCTACTCGTGTGAGGAGGTTGGCGAGTAATCCAAAGAGGTCTATCTGAGGTCACCTCACGGAATCGGGCAGTGGCACGCTCGGGTTTTGTGGGCTTTTGTCATTGTGTGAAGTTACCAGGGGCTATGGTGGACTACGACGAGGAGCTTTGAGATAGAACTAGTAGAGCTCTGCATTGTTTGTAGGTAAGTCAAGGTGAATGCTCCCACATGAAACAAGCTTTTGTGCAGCTGCCCTTCAGACCTTGCTGTGTAGTACACGGCATCCTCCATAAATTGCATCATCTCCTCCATTTTCATCTCTGTTTGAAGCTGTCATCTATCTTGGGCGTTTCTCCTGCTGTTTTGTGTGCCTCTGGTGTCTCCTCCCAGGGATCTCCAGCTGATAAAGCGGTGAGGAGGAAAGGTTATATGGCAAATGTGGCTCTGAATTGAGGCTCGGAGATCAAGGGGACTAAAGGTTTTGCTTCACCAGTGTTGTTAGACCTTGTTGACATTTCTCACTCAATCCTTAATCCATAAAGTGAGAGGGGAAAAAAAACAACCTTCCTAAATGCTGGCAGAGCTGAGAGGGTGGTTTCAGTATCATTTGTGAGGTATTAGAGCCCAGATCCTTGAACTATTTCAGCATCTTTTTCTTATTTTAGAGTTGCTGAATGAAGCACCTAAATAAATCAAACTCATGGGTTTGGGCTGGCTTTATTTCTGATTTTTGAGCCTTTCGGTTTGGAAAAAAAAGAAAAAACCAACCACAATCAACCCCTTTTGGACAGGGGCCACGTTCTTCTTTGAAATGCCATGAAGTGGCACGCGGAGCTCTGCGCCGCTCCCCGCGTCTCGCAGGAGTACGGGAGCCATCGGCCGGGAGCCGCGTGGCTCGGTCCAGCTGTTCCCACACAAGTCCTTCCTTTGGCTGAAAGGAGCCTGTCGCTGCTGAAATGACAGCAGTGAATGGCATCCGCAGTACGGCAGACAGATGGATGTTAATGTAACAGCTGTAAAAGGCCCATATGAGAGAGCTGGGATAAAGGCTAATTTATTCTACTTCAGTTGTATTGCATTGTCGGGTTTTTTTCTTGAATGAATTGGGTACTTGGTGATCCAATGGCAACATAATTTCTGCTTGTAAAATGATAATGCACAATTGCCAAAGCTGTCAGGTACCGCCAGCTGGAGGACTGGCTGCTGGGATCCTACTTTTGCTCAAATAAGTGAGAAGCTTCTTAGACACAGCTTTGAGATGTGGTGTCTGCTGAAGTGTGAAAAGATCTGTTGTTTCCTTTCGTTACAAATATGCCCCATTCTCCTGGAGTACCCGGGTACTGAAAAGGGAGGGCTACGGCTCCCCGAGTGTAAGGGAGAAGGTTGGGCACAAAGCTATCGAGATGATGGGGAGCCGACAGTATGCGACTGAGCAAGGAGGTCCACGGGGCTGGGCTTGTTTGGTTGGGCAGAAGGGGGTGAAGCAGCTCCCTACTAGCAAGCTACGGCTACTTGGAGGGGAGCTACCAAGACGATGGAGCTGTTACTAGTGCCAGATAATAAAACGAGGGGGCAGCGGCTGTAAAACAGCAATTTGGACGCTGCAAGTTGAATATTAGGAAAATAGTTTTCACCAGAAAGGAAGTGCAGGCCTGGGACGGGTTGTCTAGACAGGCTGTGGAAGCACCATCCTTGGAGGTTGTTGAGTCTTGGCTAGACAGAGCCGTGGCTGACCTGAGCCAGCACTGGCAATGGTCCTGTGTTGAGCGGGCGGCTGAGAGGTCCCTCCCAGGCAGTGTTTCTGTGATAAGAGATATTGGAAGGGAAGAGCTGGATCTGCAAAAACATTTATTGTAATATTGCATTGGGCAAAATTAGTTGAGGGACAGAAATCATGAGGAAAACATTTCTTAAAAACGTGGAAAAAAGAATAACTTAATGTAATAAAAGTAGTAGTCCAGACACTGTATTTTACTTCAGGCTTCTTGAAAAAGTTCTGCAGCATCTCAGACTATAGCCGTCCATTTCCATATGTGGAAACCCATACATCAGTGCATCTGTCATATGACTTTTCTTCACTTTGCAACAATGAAGTGTAGATTCCGTGGGGGTTTTATTCCCAGCACGTTTACTGTATACACAAAACTTGGTTTATTATGTTTATTCATTTGGAAAACAGCTAATACTTTGGGTGTGTGTTCTAAGATCTTTTTTTTGAACTCATTTCAATATTTTTTCCTGTGTCATAATAGTTGGCTTGTAACAGCAAAGTCTAGTAATTGGGTGATTGTGGCTGAAATCAGAACCATATACCAGAGGCTGGTTTGATCATTTATGTCAGTTATAGTTACTGCAAAAATTTGACTAATTGCTTGAATTTGAAGATTGAGAAAAATCTGGAAAAAAAACACAACAAAAAAAGAGTACTTGGAGCCAGTAATGCTTATTTAGCTTTCAAAAGTCCAGGGTTTCCCAAGGATTTGATTTTCTCCCTGAAAAGCGTGAGCTGGCACTGAGGTTGTAGAGTCCTGGGAGAAACAGGAGGGGAAGGATTGGTCCTGTTCCTTGGTAGGCAGGGCTCTGGGTATCTCAGCAGATCTCCTAGGCGAGACACATCTATCCAAGCTTGCTGCTGACTCTGGAGGAAAGGGGTGGTGTCTTTCTGCACATAGGCTTCCTAAACTTCTGTGTTGGATGTTTCCAAACTGCAGAATTGGGAATAGGATTTAAAGATCCATGGAAAATGACAGAACTCCTGGAGCATCAGTGGGGCAAGAATTTCAACTCTATTTTCAATAACTGCTGTTCTCTCCCTGGTGTTCCATGCCAGAGATCATATCTCTTGAGGGCACGCTTGTCACGCTCGCTATGGGGAGGTTACCTTGAAGGTGTTCTGCCAGAAGCCCAGTTCTGGGCTGGTTCCCATTTGCTTCATTAATGGGTAAACAGTTGAGTTATCTCGGGAGCTTAGTCACATCAAGATATTGCTTGTACCCAGCACTAATTCATTTAGTTGTGTAGAAGGCTTTTGAGATGACTGCTTCATCATGAGTCAGTGATTCATTATCGCATTCCTCTGACGTTACCCAGCGATACTGGAGCTGCCCCAAGAACACAGATGAATGCTGCGAGAGGAGATGGACCTTGTCTCTGATAATGGTGGAGGTGTCACGCCTCAGATGGACACAACCGACCCACACATCGCATCAGGCTGCTCAGGGGAGGCAGACAGAAGCGGTTCCTCAGCCCCTGCCTGGGGTTAGCTTATACATAGAAGCGGGAAAGTCACTTTGCAGCTTGATTTTAGTTACTGGCATGGCAACATCCCTATTCCTAACCATGTCCAATCACTCCTTTTGAAAGCCTTGTTAAGGTATTCTCTTCAATTAGCACTTGTTTCAGTGAGCTTCACAGATTAATTAGATGTTGCATTACAAAAATAATTATGCCTTTTAACCATTTTCAGTTATTTACTTCTTTAAACGTTAGTTTTGTGAAGCAGACTGGCTCAGTGCCACGATCATTTGAGCAGAATCTAACGCAGATTAATGAACGAACTTGAAAAGCAAGCAGCAAGTCCCCCAGCATTTTGTAATTAAGCAGTTTGATTAAAAACAACTGGAACAACTCTCTGCACTGAGAAACAAAGTGGAACAGCTCTCTGCCTTGAGACCTCCGCAACAACAAACATCAAAACTTGATCTGAATGTAATTTAGGGAGCTTAAGATTTTCTTGGCTACCTGATAGTTTCCTAGGAGAGGTTTTTGAAGAGTGGGCTTTTAGGCCATGCAGATATTATTCCCCAGCCTTCTGCTTTGCAAACACGGAATGGCAAAGGGATGCTGCTGACTTTTTTGAGGAAGGAACTCCAGTGCTTGTCCTGGCACAACTCTACTGCTCTACAGACGCAGCTCACGGAATTCAAAGGAGGCGACGACTTAATACGAGCTGAGAATTTCTGCTGTCAGCTTTAGTGGAGCTGCTTCTCTTCTTGTGATGCCAGTGAGCTCTAAACTGGGCTCTCTAAAAGAACCTGGGCACAAACGGGCTGGGGCTGTAAAAAGCTGTGACCCAGGTTGACCCCAAGGGGTAAAATTCCAGCAGTGGTTCTGGGGGAGCTGTGCCGATTTACGCTGACTGACAGGCTGGCCCCAAGTAGAGCTGGGCACGCTAAGTGGCTTGATTGTGACTATCCCAGGGCGTCATCACGCCGGTTCCTGTGTGCATGTGAACAGGGCTGTAATTGATGTGAACAAGGCTGGTCTGAAAGAGCTGAGACTGCAGCTGAAGTGTGAGGCAGTGTTGTTCACCTCGTATTAAGGGCACGTCAGGTAGACAGAAAAATAAAGATGTGCTTCTCTCCCTCGCTTAGCACTGCCTGCCCGAGCTGTGCTTCTGTGGAAATGCGCCTGTCTGAGGCCTCAGACATCAATTTGCTCTTATTTTTCTAAGCCATTTGGTTCTCTTTCACACGCGGATCTCGTTTAGAATCAATAGCTCCCCACTATCAGCCCATTTAGTGTATATTCGTTTATTGGATTTTCAAAATGGAGAGGAAGAAAACTTAGAAGATAAAAATATGGGGTTTTCATTGGAAGTCTAGTATTTGAAATGCAGACCCTTTCTTTTGGCTTTTAGTATTACTGTGTTAAACACAGTTGAAACCTTTTATGTTCCCGCTTGGCTTGTAAAATCCATACGCATAAAGATCTCGCCTAATGTCCTCCACACCTAAGACAGCAAATGCTGTTTGGACCTTTTTAGTCAGTCCTCTCCTCAGATGTATCCTCCACAGATTTGTAGGAGGTTGGAAGGTCTTTCAGATCCGGCCTCTACCGAGGTGTGACCTGAACTGAACACTTGGAGGCATCAGATGTTCTGCTGTTCCTCTGCAGGGAGGTGGCCACCCCCTGCACTGGCAGTAGCCTAGGTGGCATCTGCAGGGCTATCGTGCTGCTGGGCTTTCTGGCTTGTAGATTTGTCAGCCATTTTTGCAGATGTAAAATTAATTTGTTAGCTTTAGCTTGGAACTGAGAAACATCCAGTCTTCCAGAGAGCCTGCTTATAATTTGAGTGTGTGGAGAAAAGGTTTTGGGGAAAGCTGTGCCCTCAGTCCTGTCCTTACCAGTCTGTCTCTTCCTTCCCATTGCTGCTGTGCTGCACTCCACAGTGGATGGGAGTATAAACCTCCTGCATCCTCCAGGAAACAAGACTAAGTGAAACCTTTCTTTTACTGATAAGGAAAACTGTATTTCTTTATCAATGAGTTGAAATGAGAGCATTTTCACGTTATTTGCTCATGAGAAACCTGCACATAAAGTTTGCAGGTGTTGCATGACATTACTTTCCTTGTAACTTAATGCACTTTTGCATAAGAAGATCAAACCATCCCGTTCTTAATGTAAATCTGTGGGGACACTTCCCCCCTCCTTCGGGTTGCGTGTTCCCTCTTCCCAGGTGCCGTATTCTTTTGCCTGTTCCAGGTTTGCATCTCCTTTTTTCTCTTGACTGCAGTGAGGAGAGACTGTGCTCATTTTCTGTCTGTTCAGTTGAAGTGCTGGAGGGAGTTGTGTGGAGATGGGCTATGCAACAGTGAATTCAGTGGGGTGGATTTAGCCTGGAACATACACGGAATAACCCTTCCATGGAAGTAATTCCTTCTGTATGCAATATATATTCCATTGCATATACGTACAGGGAATTTTTATTCCCTTGCATATGGATGTATGTGCAGTGTATCTATAATGCATAACTGAGCTTTTTCTGAGCTAGCTCCAGCCTGCAGGAAAATGCTTTGTCAGACAAAGGGTAACCAGGAGACTGATCTCTGCAATAAACCAAACATAAACAGCATGTACAGTGCTCTAACCTGATTTCAGTATTGTTATTCCTGATTTGCCTCGATACAGAGAGAGCAGCAGCAGGTCAGTGTACCCTCTCACGCTGCGAATACTGAATGCTGACAGAGTCCCTGCTGGAGATGTGGTGAAGTTGGGTTTATTTGAGTAGGTCCAGCAACGTGGTGGCTGCCTATAGAGGGTAACTTCCATCACACATGGCTCCTTAAGTCTCTGTGTGTAATGACCCTGCCTTCCATCTCTGAGGGAAATGCATGCATGTCTGTCTGTCTGGTTCTTGTGAAAGATCTCGAGAAGGACCCTTGTGTTCAAATGAGCATGAACATTTAAAGCCCCTTGTACCTAGGGGCAGTGCAGTGTCTTCTCCAGGAACCAGGCCAAATCTTTTATTGGAGCATCAATTATTGAAATGGGCCAGCACAATTCTCTTCTCAGCAGCCTTTCTCCTCTTGGCAAGGAGGATACTTTCAGGGTCCATGGAAAAGAGATGCTTCTGCACCTGCTGTTTGACTGAGGCCTCAGATGTGTTGAGCACCAGAGGCAAAGGTCTTTCTGTTGCGAAGTGTCCGAGCCACCAGCTGGGCAGGCTTTCAATTGTGCTGGAGGCTCCCAGCGTGTCAGAATGGTCAGGAAAAGGTGGTATGAGTTGGGGACTTTGAGCAAGACCTTGCTCTCTGGGACAGAATTATGGACACTAAACTGTTACCTGAAGGTGAGCTAAACTGAGCTTGCAAAATAGGTTCATGTAGTTGCTGTCCACATTGAAAGGGACTTCACTCTGGAAGCAAATGTAGGTTTAGTCCAGGTAGCTCAAGAGCCGATAGACCTGCACCTTAGTAGCCCAGGCGTCAGTGCACAAAGCGAATCTGAGCGGCTTTGTCCATGTGCAGGATTAATCTTTGCAGCTCCTGCTTCACTGCATTCAGTACACAAGCAAACCACATTAAAGATGCCTTGTGTGTCTGTGCTCTGTGACCTCTCCCGGTCATTCTAACAGATGTCTTTTTGTAGAGACCCACACGTACAATGGTGATTACTGTGAAGCAGCCACCATTGCCTTTTTTCCCCCTTCTGTTAAGGATCAATGCGTGTGCACGTGCGCCAAGTCTGAGTCTGCGTTTAGGTGAAGGCTTGCACTGATGTTATGCATATGTCGTTCTGGTTGGTGTATTTTCCTATACTTTGTTCATAACCTGACTGGATTTTGCCTTTTTTTTTTCCTACCTGAGATTTCAAAGACAACAAAGACAACCACCCACGGTACCTTGGCCTCAAATGAGTTGCGTTCTATGGCTCAACATGGGTAAGGGCTAAATCTGTCTGGTTAAGTCCACCTTGCAAAGCTCACGTGGAAGTTTAACAGCACAGGTACACAATCTGCAGCATTTTCTTCTGAAGTGATAATGGAGAAAATGAATTCTATTTTTCTCTTTAGAAAATACACTAATGTGAAGCGAAGAGGTGTGAAAAATATTTTAAGGATGGCCATAATGAGTTTCTCCCAAAACAGTAGAGTCTGCATAGACTGGTAATAAGTTCACCTTATTGCTAAGCAGACAAAGCAGCTGAACGTGTAAAGGCTCTACTCCAAAGCGTTCCCTCAAGAGTAAACAGCTCTTCCTGGGGAGGTTGGAATAATGATCCATTTAGGCTTTTATGCAGAGTTTAAATTTCACCTACATCTCCCTGCCTAGGCTATATCAAAATCCAGGCACTACTGAAATCCTCTGGAGACCTGAATGAAGATCTGAAGACCTGAATCTGAAGCCAGCCAAGAGGCAAAGGGACTCGGGAGAAATCTAGGCAGCCTGAATGTGCTCTTTAGTGGCTGTTCACATCTCATATGTTCTTTAGCCAGCAACTTACATCCAAGAATGTAATATCCTCCTCCACTCTCTCCCTTCTTTCTGCCCAGTCCTCCAGCCCTTACGTGAACTTTGAGTAATTCCCATCAAAGTCAGCTGGTTTGCTGAGAGGAGTTCAAATCCCTCTTGGCTCTGTGTAGTGCAGCTTTAAGTCCTGGTAATAAAAGAGATTGGGAAATCTGCAGAGAATTAGCAAAGCACAGGCCAACTCCATATCCTGCTCACTGCCTCATCAGCCCTTTTCCGAAGAGAAGGTAACTTGCTGTCCAGTCTTCCCAAGTCCAGCAGAGAGACCTTAAAGCCCCGCTACCTTTCAGCTGAAGATCTGTTTTCAGCCTCTTCCCTGAAGCCTCAGAATAAATTACAAAGGAGCCCTGCTGTTCCAGTTCCAGCGGGGCCGTTAATGAGATACATTCTCGATCTTGACAGTCTCAGAGCATCCCTTTGGTGCTCTCCTGACTTTAGTTTCTAAGGTGTAGTAAATTACAACTGGACGTAAAGCCTTCACTGAGAAAGGAAGGTGCTATTTTGCACTTACGATCTCTAAATGCAGAAAGAGGCAATTTTAAGCAATGCTTATCAGGGTTAGCCCGAGCAATGATTCAGGCTTCCAAGAAAGATACCACTTAAGTGGTTTTTATTGCTCTAAATGGGATTCAAATTCACTTCTTATCAAAGCATCAAGATCCCTAAACATATCCTAAACCTATACCTAATCAAGAATATTAGGCTGTAGCCTGAGTTGTTCTCTTCCTGACTTTCATACAGAGCTTTTGAAGCGAACCTGGTGCGTGCTGAAGAGAGGAGGGCCAATGCCTCAAGCACCAGAGCTCTTGCCATTACTGTCCTGTGTCCAGAGCTAGTTTTGAACTGTAGCTGGGCCTTTTCTCCCTGGAATCTAGGTGACTTTTGGTGCTTGGAAATGGCTGAAGTTTTAGTTGCCTCTGCGTGACAATGTGTGGTGATGCAAGCACATTAGAGATGAACCCAGCTGATGGAAATGAGAGCCCCTCTCCCAAAAGCCAGGGTCTTGCCAGACAGATCTGGAACAAAGCACTGCATTTCAGGGCTCCTTTACTGATGTGTCTGAACTGCATCACTTATTCTGACCAGCTTCAGGCTTGGGGAATTGATGGCAATGTGAATCAGTGTCTGGATCCGATATCCGTGGCTTGAGATCAGCTCGGTGAAATGCAGGCGTTTCTGAGAGATGTTGCACCAAGGGATGAGAAGAGGAAAGTGCTAGCTCTAATGCAGCTTTCTCTTCTCCCTACTAATTGTTTTAGATAATAAGGGAGACGGAAGCACTCATGATGTTTCAGCCTGGAGGGTTGAATCCCAGCAGAGTTGACTCAGCTATTCATCTTTGCAAAGCAGATAAGCTTGGTGGTGTGTGTAGTAGGAAATGGGGAAAAAAAAAAAAAGCCAACCAAACAAAAAACAGCTTTGACCAAGCTAAAAGAAAATGTTATTGGTC
Source organism: Chloroceryle amazona (assembly GCA_027560015.1). Classification (NCBI taxonomy): domain Eukaryota; kingdom Metazoa; phylum Chordata; class Aves; order Coraciiformes; family Cerylidae; genus Chloroceryle; species Chloroceryle amazona. Next base: position 126,434 of record JANHFX010018628.1, on the reverse strand, counting down.
CTAGCATAAAAGAATCTATAAAACAAGGAGGGGGATCTGATCTGCGTTGCAGTCTTGGTGATGCTCTACGTGCATGATACTTGGCTCGGAAGTGCTTCCACTTCAGCTTTTTAATTTCCTATAGTTGGAGGTGCTGCAGGGGATTATCTTGCATCTTTCATACATGCTGCTTTTTATTCACTTTTCTAAAATACTTCTCTTCATGTAACAGATGCAGATTTCCTAGCCCTGTGACAAACATGCTTTTGGTGACATATTCGGAGCTACTCGTGTGGTGGGGCAGAGGAACGTGCTCTATTGTGTAGCCGGATGCCAGGAGCGTGTCCCACCATGTGACATGCCCATGAGGTCTGTCATGGCAAGAACGAGTTTTTTTCAAGCTCCAGCAGAACTGTACCAGCATTGCCATGTGCAGATCATTGGAGATGTCTGTGCTGTTGTGTGAGTGCGTATGAGCGACCACCATGAGGTGTGACAGGGCAGGCTGAGCACTGGCAGCCTGATGCTTTGGATCCTTGATCTGTCGCACACTGGTGCTGAGCAGTAATTTCAGTTTGAGCAAACTGGGGTCAGGAAGTTGTATAAATGTGGCTGGATTGAAAAGTTACTGCTCGGGGAAGGAAATTATGCTCAGCTATGCTGGCTTGAAGCTGCATCGTGCGAGGCTCTCCCTGGCTTTTTGGGGGACAGAGATACTGCTTTATCCTTTCCTTGCTTACTGCTGTGCTCACAGCTCAGAGCAGCTCTGCTGAACTGGCAAGACGAGTGTGTTGGCAGCACCAGGATGGCACCTGGATGCAAAGGAAGAGCAAGTTCTCCATATCTGCTTGCTCGTGCACACCTCTGCAGCGAGCAGGTCAAAGTCTGGTGCTTTTTCCAAGTACCTGGGAGTTTCTTTAGATTTTTTTTTTGGGGGGAGGGAGAAGGAAAAAAAAAAAAGGCAGAATTTCCAGGGAGGAGTGAGGATGTTGTAAGGGGAATCCGCTTGATCTGTCCCCACGTATTTTGTGTGTTCTTATTCTCTGGGGGGTCCTTACTCCAGTCAGAATTGCAGAGAGACGTAGCTATTTGTTATTCTTAGATTCTTTTGAGAGCAGCCAAGGATGGTGGTTTCCATTAGTCATTTCCCATGCTCACCATCTAAAGGCCATGGCAGGGCATGCGGCTGGACCTCAGCCTATTGCCAGCATCCAGGAATCAGGGTGGAGGGTTCTCCCTACAGACTGTATGTGATGGGGAATTCCTTCTCATGGGTGAAGGTTCACATTTTTCCTTTGGGGCTGCAGAATCATCCCATTCCCTCATCCAGAGATCAAACTACGCTAGGCAACTTCCTTAAGTTTGCTGTGTCTGGGGCTCCCAGAGTGTGATGGGCTGACCTGCAGTTCAGCGTGGCTTGACGCTGAGGGGCAGCGTTGGGTTTGGCGTACGGAGTGAAAGGATCAGCGGGGATATAACTATCAAATAAGGCTAATCCAAAATGCATATCATTTCTTCTCTTGTTCTCTGTTCTGAAGGTCTGAGGGTCACAAAACTGTGGTTAGTTATTTCTCTGTTGCTCTTCAGTTTTCCCAGCTTTCCCAGCTGCCTTCATTCCCGTAGCATTCCTGGTCCAAGAGGCAGGAGTGGGAACTAAGAGACAGCTTCAAGGCTGTTAGTGAATGTCTTTAAGTCCAAGTTGGCAGACAGATGTGGTGCAAGGGTTGGATGAATATTGGTGTTTTAACTTCTGTGAGCTTAATGATCAGTGCTGTGTCACCGGATCATAAGCTGTAGGGAAGGTCTATCTGAGCAGGACTTTATTTGTTCTCTGAAACACTTTAGCATGTCCTAAAACACTAATGGCATTAATAATCATAAAAAGGTATATTAAGTTTTGGAGGTGGTCTCTTTGAAGCACAGAATACGCTGACTGTGGTGGAGAACTCTGTTGCCAAGTGTTAACTTGGTATTGTTCTTGCTATTACTATCTATGCCTTACAGCTTTGGGTGGGTTTTTTTTCTTGCTTATTTATCGCTGCTTGAACTTTTTTATCCTGAATGAGCCAGGAGGTCTTCAAATGAGTCACATTACTCATACCTTAATGGAATCCTAGGACTCATCTTTTATTACTTGACACCATCAAAGTTTGTTGGAGCCTAATAGGCAGAGATGCTTGACCAACACCACAGAGAACAGATGTTTGAGTTGCTTGTGTTAGAGCAGGTCTTGAAGCAGCTCCAGCTCCCAGCAACCCTGTGCAGAGCAGACTTACCTGGGCTGCTGCCTGGGGGTTGCTGTCTGCAGAAGCAGGTGAATCACTTCATCAACCTCAGCTCTTCCAGCAAGTTTGAGTCTCTTGTTCTAAGTTGCATATTTTAGTTTGGACATTGGAAAAAACTTCACTGAAAGGGTTGTTAAGCAGTGGAATAGGCTGCCCAGGGAGTGGTGGAGTCACCATCTTTGGAGGTACTTATAAGACATATAGATGAGGTGCTGAGAGACATGGTTTAGTGGTGGGATTGGTAGCATTGGATTAATGGTTGGACTCTGTGATATTGAAGGCCTTTTCCAAGGATTCTATGATCCTATATGGAGGTCCAGAGTGGTTTTATTGTTCCCCTTTACCTGCTTTAAAGGCAGGATGTTGCAATTTAAGTGTGATATCAAGCCCTTGTCTTTACTGAAAGCAAGTGCATTAACACACCAGAGTCCTACAGAGCTGAAAGCCCTCGAGGGTGGCTTCTGTCCAGGTGCAGCTCTCTGCCATCCATCGTGTCTTCGTGCTGTGCAAGGGATAGTGGGAAGAATTTCTTCACTGAAAGAAAAGTTGTCAGGCGTTGGAACAGCCTGCTCAGGGAGGTGGTGGAGTCACCCTCTTTGGAGGTGTTGAAGAGCTGAGTAGATGTCCTTAGGGACATGGTTTAGTGGTTTTGCTAGGGCTGGGAATAAGGTTGGACTTGATAAATCTTGAAGGTCTCTTCCGGCCAAAACTATTCTATGAATATTACTTTTTACTAATTGTACATTCTCCAGAAGTTATAAGGAAACTTATAATAAGCTCACTAAAAGAGCCCTGTCCTTGGAGATAATTTTTAATCCTTAAAAAAAGAAGAAAATTCAAGGAGAAACTACCACAAGGTCTCTGGAGTCAGACTTGCGACTCCTTTTCCCCTTCGTGTCCATCCAGGCTGCTCTTACGCATTTCATTCTCAGGTGCTCTTTCTAATTTCTCTTAATGACATTATTGACCTAGAACTGTGGCATACTTAACTCAGAGCCACAGAAGATGGTTGGGTCTGCTGCTCTCCAGGCTTTAGCTGGAGCAGATGGAAAACTGCTGGTACTTGCTGAAGAGAGAGCACCGTTGTGCTGCCAGTTCCCTTCAGCCTGCACGGTTCCGAGCCACCTCTGGTGAGCGCAGCACGTGTGCCAACTCTGCGGGGCTGTGAACAAGGAGATCCAGGGGGGAAAAAAGTGGGATGTGAGCTTTAGCTCAGTGAAAACTCTTCACACTTTCTGGGAGTGCAGAATAGAAGAAGTGATAAATATTTTATGTTTTTAAAAAAGCCAGCGTTGGTTCTGTTAAATGTTAACTACATGAAAAATTACTTAAATTATCACATGGAGCAAAGACTTTTGGTGCTAATCTTCAGCTGGTAAAAATTAGTGTATTTCCACAGACAAAGCAGTCTGCTCCGCCTGATTCCAGCTCAGCATTAGCCTTCCTACAAATCATGAAATGGTGAGGTAGGGTTGTAAGGAAGAAATTAGCCGAGCTGCAGCTTGGCAGAAATCGCTGTGCTGTTTTCAAGAGCCCCGAATGCTCAAAACTACAATTGGCCCAAATGCTCATTACAAACAGTATTAACAACTTAATGCCTTTATAGATGTTAAGTAGTTGCAAATCAACTCTGCTCCGCTTTCAGAGCATTTGTTGTTTTGCAATTACTCGGAGGCAGCTCGGAGGGGTTGAGTTCAGGCTTCAGGCCCCAATCTGTTTTCTATTCCCACCACCCGTGGTGTGGTTGGACGTCCAAGTGACGTGGGATCACTTCTGCTCCCTCATTGGGCAACCAAAGCACTTTCAGCATGAAAATAATTAATAACATACTGCCTCATTATGCTAATGGCAGCTGCAGGTGTCTGACGTTTCTGAAACCTGGACTTCAATAGGACATAAAAATTTATTTATGTTGTAGCTCTGAGGGGTTTCTGCCACGGACAAGACCCCCGTTGTACTTGGCACCGTGCAAATGCCAAAGTGACGTCCCCTGCTCCAAAGCATTTACAATCCAAGTAATTTTTAATGCTATTGTTACAAATGACAATGCATCGTGCCTTACAACTGTGTAACACAATGTTCATGAAGCAGAAACAAAGATGCTCTGAGACACACAGTGCCCGCTTGAAAATCATACATCTGTCGGAAACACTTGACCTACTTTGTGCAAATGACCTTCAAGGTACTGCCAGGGATATGGATTTTGAAGGGGTAGAGGAGGAGGAGATTGCCTCTGTTAGTTAGTCCCCGTTCTGTATCGGAAATCACTTGCGTGCAGTCACTCTGAGATCTGAGCTCTTTGCTTCTCACCCTCGTCATGTCTGCAGAATAAAATTATTAGCAGTGAACTTCGATGCATGAAGCACCTTTAAAGTCTGATGTTTACATAGACTGTGATTCCTGCTCATGTGTACTGTCTGTGAGTACATAAAATTGGGTTGTCTTTGTGTTTCCATAAGACTATGCAGTTTATAACTTCCAATTTATCACTTCTTTTCCTCCTGGTTATCATTCACTTTGTTTTCTTTGTTTAGGAGTCATTGTGACAAATAGTTTTGCATAGTTTTTTGTGCTGAGTAGACATGGGGATTTCAAATTTGCCGAAGGAGGCGTGCTGCTTAGTTGCCTTGGAGAGGCTACGTGGGTGAATCGCATTCCCATTTATCTCTTTCCTACAAGTCTGCTGTATCTAGTTACAGTTTGCACTGAGCTGCTGCTCAAGTGGTACAACCTCAATTTTCTCCTCCCTTAGACAGAACCAAACAACACTAAAGAGAAAAAGGTAATTTCAGAGAGACTTCTTCTTTTTTTTTGATTAAAACACAGACTTAAAGGAGCATGTGTGGAAAGACTCACCTGTGGTCGTTACAATCTTCTGTAGCAAAGGAAAATGTCCTTTTTTTATTTCATTTCAGGAAGGCTTTTGGCCTTTGTTATTTTTCATGGAGGCATAGATCACTTCTTTTTCTACTCCAGAGTTTCGTAAAATGCTCTGAATGTCTTGCAGAGCTGCGTGGTAGAGACCAGGAAAGTGCAGATTGAGAGTCTTGAGAGTAATCTACAGTTGGGAAACTCAAAAGCATCCTTTAAGAAATATAGGTGCTCTACTTCATTTAATTAAATTCAGTACTTCGAATGAGTGAATTGGCTGTGTGAAATATCTTCTATCTGTCATGTTTTTGTAAAGAAATGAGACAATTTAAAAGTATGGTAATCATTCCCATTATTCTCAAGCTAAGCTTTCAATAAGAAAAACTGCCTTTCAAATGCAAGTGTCATAGTTAACACCTCTTTATAAAAGATAAATGATAATGGAAGAGGAAAACAATTACCAGAGTACTTTCAGCCATGAGGAAAGCCCTTGTGGGTGAAGTGGAGGAGGGTTGTGACAGACAACGCATTGTAAAACAAACAAGGAGGAGGAAAAACTTAACAGAAAATTATTTGCTTTTATTTTCATTTCACCTGACTTCTTTTCCTGTGACGGTCAAAATTGATGCTTCTGGTGGAATTTGTATGTCTGTGACACTCTGTCTTTTGCTGTCATAAATGGACTTTTACAGAGAGATTTAAGGACCCACCAGAGCTCTGAATCTCCCTGTGGAGGATCTTCTCTTTCCCTCCTGCCTCTAAGGTAGAGAAGCTTTCTCTAGTCCAGGCTGGTTTGCTCTCTCTGTACCCTGTTGTGCAATCTTGGAGCTGAAATTTCCAAGAGACCCAGTGGGGATTCCTCACTTTTGGCAAGAATTGGCCATAAAAATACCTTAGACCCATCTGATGTTTCCAGCTGTCGTTTCAGTCTGTTCCCTTGGTATGCAGCTGGCAATGGCAAGGGTCAGTCAGAAGGCCCAGATCCAGCAAAGCTCTCTGGCCTATGATTGCATTTAAGCAATTAAGAGCTGTGGTATCAAATCACGTGAATTAGGAAGAAAGATGATGTTGGTCAAAGCAGTGAACCTCAGTGCTTTGGGTTCAGCTGGTGGGTCTGCCACACAATCCCTCTGTGACCTTGCTGGGCACCATATTTATATTGTATCTTTGTTTCTGGGGAATTCAAAACCAAATACTTGGGGTCCTGTGAGCTTTATCACATAAGATGTTTTGTACTCAACCTCTCGGTTCTCTGGACAGGTGAGTGATGTATAGAAGTTGATCTCTATCTGAAAATGCAGACAGCTGGAAGCTGGAGTGTGTCTACAGCTGGCAGTCCCCTGCAGAGAGGTGGGAGCGTGGAGTGTTGAACTCTGTCTAGAGACCTGCCCTGAGGACTGGACTTGTGGTCTGCAGAGGCCAGCAAGCTCTCAACTGAGGTCAAGCCAGGCGTGCTCTTTGGAAAACAGTGGCCCATGTTCGTTTGAATGGGCCAAGCTGCTGAGGCCTCTGCAGGCTGGGAAGTGTGGCTTCCAGAGGAGCGGTCTGTAGGCTGCCCATGAGGGATTCAGAGCCCATGCAGAGTGCAGGCTGTTGCTGTTTGCCCACCAGCCACAACCACAGCCAGGGTCTTTCTCATGCCTTAAGGTTCTACAGAAATCCAACCTTTAGTTTGTGCAAGCTGAGGTGCAATGCCAGGCAAGCAGGAGCTTATGAAAATATTTAAACTGAGATTTTCTCAGTGCAACTCGATGGAGTGACTAGAATGAAGAAATACTGTTCAGTACTCCGAGGCATGCGAGATCTGGCCAATAATGCGTTATCAAGATAATACTTTCTTATTTCTCATGTATGCTGGGAAGATTGATTAGCCTTTGCCTGTAATATGATGGGAAACTGGGAAATGTTACTTGCCCTAAATACTAAGTACTACAATTGCTGAGGCATCCATGACTCAGTTCTAAATAAATAAAAGCCTATGTCATTAACAGCAACAACAAAAATGCATACGGTCTTACTCAAGTACAGATTTGCAGTTGACAAATGTGTCTTGACAAAGCTCAAGTAATTAAAAGCGTGAGCTGGAAAAGATCTTCAAACCTCAGAACAGGTCTGAGACCTGGAACTCTGCAATGCTGAGGACTTTATGCTTTGCATCTCAATGTCTTTTTTCCTCCTGCTTTTTTGCAGCCAGCATTAATACATTGACTTTTACCTGGCCTCGCATCTGAACGCAGGGATAACTCGAACGATGGGGACATGGTGGGTTTTGAAGAGTCCCAGGGCAGTAAGGAGTAGATACCTGCAGATGCTGGTACAGAGCATCATCTCATGTGCAGAGCTTAAATCTGGAGCTACACTACGTTACACCTTTTCCCAGCATCGCTAGGCTGGAGAGTGAAGGGGATGGGCTCAGCAGTGAGGTGGTTGGTGGAGCTTTGGTGACACAGAGAAATGCCACCAGGAGTGTTTCTTCAGGTGGGGAAAGCTGATGAAGGTCCTCTAGGGAAAAACTTCTTCATGGACTTTCTGTAGCTAGGCTGAGACTTACAAAGAGTAGTAGATCGGGGGGGGCAGACTCCTTTGCAGATCCTGTGCCTGCTAGGAAATGTCCTCTGAGATACTGAGCAGTTGGAAAGGGCTTACATCTCTGGCTACTCTAAAACCCACACCGACAGTGCAGCCCCCATACTGCTTTCTGTTGGCTTTATGCAGTTTTGCACTTCTCCACCTCCCAGTTTTTCTACCGTATCAAACTGTTAAGATCTAGTGGACTGTTGTTCTGTTTTAATTCCACAGACGAGTTGACAAACAGCAGATTCTACACACTCTCTCTCATGAGCTTTTCAACAGAAGCGATAAGCTCAGCATCTTAATGTGGTATTGATCTGAGCCCTCTGGAATTGGAATTTGCTTGACTTTGTAAAGTTTGCATAGGTAGGATATCTGAACATCAGATGCCTGTCAAGCTAGAGACTGGCCTGTTTGATCTGGCTAACTCATAATTAATTGAGCTGTTAATGTGAGTATTTGATAAGAGCACCTTGGGGGTGTTTTGGCATGAAAGGTGCTGGAGATGTGGATCTTGATGGATGGATGCTCTCCAAATTTAAATCAGGTAGGTCTTAAACAATGATTTATGGCTGGTGAGTGGAATGTGAAGTGATGTGGTATTTTCCAAGTGAAGCAGTCTGGTCTTAAATTCAGGGTACAGGATGGGAATGGTCCAAGCCGTCTCTTAGCAGCCTTCATTTCAGCTGGAACAAGCTTTTTCTGTTGTGCTGCTTGTGCTGAGAGTCTCCCTGAGCACTTTGCCATCACACACCCCATAATAGTTTGGTTTATGGACGCAACAAATAGAGCAGTAATAATGCCTGTAATACCTTGGTACTGATTTTGGGACGTACTTTGACCTGCTGCAGACCTCACCCCAGGAAAATTGACTGCAAGCTCACAAGGATTTAATGTCCAGTGATAGGTAGAACATGAAGAGCTCTTAATCTCCCAAAGTTACATCTACAGAGATCATCAGTCCGGTGCTGTTAGGATTGTTGTAGCAGCCGTAGTGGTTTGTGTTGCAGCACACTCCATGTTAACCGGGCAAGTGAGCAGCACCTCTTTTCTGCACTTAAGGAGTGGCCCTGGAGAAAGGGGATCAGCTTCCTTCTAAGGGGCAAGTATTGCTGGTGGGACTAAAGCGTGCAGGGGCTGGAAAGGAATGGCATGGTCTGTTGGACCGGTTGTCTCCTTATTCCCTGCATGTGAAGCAGCTTTTCAGCTGCAGATGCTGATTTGGTTATTGCTTGCTGCTTCTGGTGTCAACACCCGCCACAGGAGTGTACCCAAACAGTGGTGTTATCACAGAGTTCCTTCTTCCTTCAAAGTCTGGACTTGCCATTGCTGGTTCCTCATCATTCTGGGCCGTTCGAGCCTAATTTGGCAAAAGTCAGAGCTGCTTCTGGCCCTTGAACCCGAGCGTGTGCTTTATGAAGAGAGAACAACCGACAATCTCCACACAGACCTTCTTAGTGTGTGGGTGGAGGGGAATATACGGCAAGAACTTATCTTTTCATTACATCATTCCCAAATATTTTTAACCTCAGTTGTACTCAGATTGTACCCAGAGCTGACTGAAACACCTGTTTTAACACATTCTTGGCTTGTTTTGCTCCTCAGACTGGAAAATTCCTCTGGGGAATGAATGCATTGCTTGAGGAGGAGGGTGTAGGAACCAGCGGTTGCTGAGCACCGCATTCCTTTCCTGCACAGCACATTATATATAGAGCTGGAGGTGAAACCTTACGGCAGGATAGAGGCTTCACTGTTTGCCTTCTGATCAAACTCATCAGGTGCTGAGCCACCAGAAACATTTCTCCCCTTGTGTCTGGTCACCGCTGAAGTGAAGCCAGTGCCTGCCCATGCAGTTTGGACTTTGTGCTGTCGCTGTTCAGAGAGGATCTGAGCGAACCCCTGTGCCGTTGTGAAGAACACGTTCAAGCTGAGTCTCTCTGCCGATCTCTTCTCAGTTGCCTTTGTTCATTCTGTCTGTGTCACCAAACCAAAGGTGTCATGGGCCGCTATAAAGAGCGTTCTTTTTGTGCAGGGGGTTCTGCCAAGTGTACTCACCATCAGGGGCACTGCCATGTGCTGAGTGACATAAAAAGGGGGTTATTTTTTTTTGTACTGAATTGTTTTAGTATTCAAGTCATGGCATTTTTAAAATTAACTTCTGTTGCTGAGACAGACTCCCTCTTAGGAAAAACTATTGTTTCAGTAGAAGATGAAATATAGCATAGAATAACTAGGCTGGGAGTGCAGGGGACACATCCGAGTGCTTCTGGTCCACCCAGGCTGCTCACGGCAGGGCGAAGCTTGAAGTTAGATGGGGATGCTTTGGGCTTTACGCAGTTGGGGTTTGGTTTCTCTGAGGATGGAGATTACTGCAGTCTGTCAGGGCAAATCTGTTACAGTACTTGCTCTTACTGTTATCACACAAACACCCACACCCCTCGCTCTAGCTGGAATTTCCCTTACTGAAACCCCTGTGTTTCCTCTTGTTCTTTGTGCACCTCTAGGAAGAGCTTGGCTCCATCTTCTCATTACCTCCCTCTCAGGTGCTCGGTGACTGAGATGTCCCTTTAGCCCCCACACAGAGCAAACTCTGCTTTTCTCACTGCTCTTTGTACTTTGTGTGCTGCAAGTATAGTCTGTGAGCATCCCAGTTCTCCTCTGACCTCAGTCCAGTTCAGCCTCACGTTACTGACCTTGGTTTTCCCTCGATCTGTAGTTATCCTTGAGACCCATTTCTAGGTTAATGTAACAAATTTAAGAGACTCTTCTGTTCGTTGATTTTTGCTAAAATGAGTTTCAGCTCTACTTGGATGATTTGAAACTGCCTGTTGCTTTATGCAGATGCGAGGAGTGGAACTAATGAAGGAAGTCAAGTATAGAGGTAAATGTTCTCAAACTGTTTGTTTTCATAACTCAGTACAAGCATCACAGTGAAGTAGGCATGAGCTTGCAGAAATACTCTGGGGTTTTGCACGTATCCAAACATATACACTGTTCTGGCTCATGCTCAATATTTGAAATATCTCTTAATCTGATCAGATCTATTCTGTACAGTTGACAGTCTTATTTCCTCAGGCCCAAATGGGGTTGGTAGTCATGTATCCCTCAGAGACAATCGGGAAATAATTAAAATCTGGAAATCATCATTCAGGCGAGGGTGGAAAATATTTTCAATTTCCTAAGTAGCTGTGACAGTTTTCACATGAGTGCTTGCTTTCTTCTGAAAGCTTTTGCTTTTCTCTTTGGACACTCAGTGTTCATTGTTTTCCCTCAAAAACCTACATCCTTGTGACAAGCCCAGGCAGTGCTGGGGTGAGTCCACTGGTGAGGCAGGAGGGCAGTTATGTTCTGCCCTGAATGTGCATACCATAGACTGGTTTGGGTGGGAAGGGACCTTTCAAGCTCATCTCTTCCAAATCCCCTGCAGGGTGATCTGCACCCAGAGCAGGGTGCTCAGAGCCCCATCCAACCTCCCCTGCAATGGTGCCAGGGATGGGGCAGCCACCACCTCTCTGGGCAGCCTGGGCCATGCTCTCACCACCCTCAGTGTCAAAAATTTCTTCCTTCTTTCCAGTCTGAATCTCCCTCTTTTAGTTTCAAACCATCACCCCCTGTCCGGTTGTAACAGGCCCTGCCAAAAATATTGTCACCAGTGTTCTTACAGGCCTCTAAGTACAGGAAAGCTGCAATAAGGAGCCTTCTCTTCTCCAGGCTGAACCCCATTTTTTTTTTCCTCCTGTAATATCAGTAGTGCAGAATCCCGAGGCTTTTCTCATTTGTTGCCCATCCATCTCCCACCTTTTAGATGTGGTGGCTTTTCCCCAAGATGCTCTCATGGGTTTGAGTCCAGAGCAGTCTTGCTGATGCCAAGTTCAGCAATGACAGCAGACCAAGGACTGCATTGGGGCCCACGTGTGGCAATGACCCTGTTTGTGAGTGTGCTCTGCAAGCAGCCCAGCAAACTGCATTTGTCCCCCAGCACAGTCTGGTGTGTGTGGCTTTGAGCAGAGCCTGGCCAGTCTCTAGGTGCAGGTGACGCGTGTCCAGGCGACTTAGGTGGCCTGGCACAGGAGACCTGTGCGCTGGCCTCAGCAATCCAAGGGGTCTCTGCGTGCCAGCCCCACCGCAGGGCACACAACCAGCAGGAGCCCCCTGAAATCATAGTGCAAAACCATGGGATTGATTTAGGGACCTGAATCACGTTTCTCTGTGTAACTTGGTGTTTTTTTTCTGGCTGTGCTTGTGAAGAGTGGTAGAAGGCGCTGTTATTTTTGGAAGTGACTCTGGTTGTGCAGAGTTGCCTGTTAGGAGCTGAAATACAACTGTCCCTTATTTCAGCTGGAGGCATTTCCATATAAAAGCTTCTTTAAGTTGTCGCTGTATTGTAAATTTATTTTGGGGGCTTTAATATTGAAGTCTGCCCAGCATGTAGTATTAGGGAGAATGAAAGTGCATGAATGTGAAATGGAGGAGTTTAAATATTTAAAGGACACTAAATGAATTAGGTTTCATTCTCCCACTGAAGGAACCGTGTTCTCTGTTTCTCCCCAGTATTTTATGCCACACATAGATTATCACTTCGGACTCAGGCTACATAATGTATTCAAGCACTATTTCCAGTTTTTCCTTCAGCCTGCAGTGTCTGGCTTAGCTAAAAATCAATTTGTTATTACACGAATTCCTGCAGGACATAAAGCTGTCTATGTAACTAGCCCCATTAATTAATATTTTTGTATTGTACTTGAATCAAACATTATAGCCAGGCAGTTAAATATGACCAGTCATCAGTATTTTCCAAAGGGTCTTATATCTCCTGATTAAATTATTATTGCAATCTATCCTTGTGCCATTCTGCTACCTTCACGTTGAAGTGAAGTGTTCTCAGCAGCAGGGGAGGGCTGGGAAGTGAGAGTAGCAAGGAGATGGTGGAGAGTCTGCCTAGGTCCTTTCAATGAACAAACGAGACCTTGGTAAACATGTAGCCCAAGAGTTGGCCCTGAGCCTTTCTGTGAGCATTTTAGTTCCCTTTGACTGTCCATCTCATTATCGATCACTAGAGCTGTGTCCTGGAGCTCTTGAAAATGGTTTGCTCCTTCCAGGGCTGGTGGAGCCCCCTCCCTGTTCTGTAGGTTGCTCTAACTTGCTCTAGTTCGCTGCAGTGTTCAAAGGAGCATCATCCAGATGGAGGCTGTGGCGAAACAAAACTTCAAAGCCCTCGGGTCTTTTCGTTCTTCCTTGTCTCTCTCCAGCCTGAGATCGGGGTGAGTTGACAGAGGTCTGACTCTACTAGTACTGTGCAAGCAGAGAAATATGAAAAGTTCATTGTACCAACTGGGTTATTTCCCTATCCCTGGTGGAGTAGAGAGGCCTGGACACAGTAATATACTCTGTAAAAATCACACTTTTACCCTCTTACGGTCCAGTCTTCTGAAAGATAAAGATACGAGTCAGAAATTAGTCTGTGGGAGGTACAGTGCCTTACATCTGAAGGCAAGTAGAGAACGGGCCAAGGGTTCTACCTGGTGGTTGATGCTGTCGGGTGCTTGAAGCGATGGCAAAGCTGGCTGTAGAAATAAGCTCCTGGAGTTTTATCACAGTAGTATTTTACACTTCAGCTGCAGCTCTCAATGTCTGTCCCAAACAATCTGAGAGCTAAACCTGTAGGCACGTGTGGGGTGTGTGTACGTGTGGCCAGACAGAGAACTGCAGACAATCCAGGCTGGGGAGCCTCCCTGACAGGTCACCAGCTGCTTTAACAATGGCTCTCTGGGCTCCTTGTACAAAATACAAGGACTATTTTGACCAGCTTTGCCACAGTTGTTTATTGTTTAAGTCAAGCAAATATTAGGCTAAACTGCAAATATTTACATGTTACTTATTTGCGGGCAGATGTGCATGGACATGAGGTTTGTACAGTTGCTTTTACCTACAGCTTGCAGCTCTCCTGAGGCATTGGCGAAGTTTGGACTTGAAGAATTTGTGTTGCTAGTCATTGTTTTCATATAGTTTTGCTATTTGTTTTCTGTTACTCGCTTTTTCTATCACTTTTTAGGAGTAGAAAAAGGAGGAAGCAATGGGCTGGATGTAAATAATAATAAAGCTTATGCCTAACTTAGTTACTGCATAAAAAAAGAAAATCCAGTTCAAGTGAATCCTCAGTGTGTCCAATATCTCAACTTTCTTTCTGGAAACAAAAAGCAGCTTCTTTCAGGAAATTTGGGGTTGAAATTTTGAACAAACAAACAAATCTATGAAGTGCAAGTTTGTTGTCAGAAAGACCCTCTACTGAAAAGTTCTTGAATGAAAAAAGTAAGGGAATGGTGAAGGGTTCACCTGTTGCTTCCCCAGCATCACTTGCTGCACGGAGGTTCCCCAGCCCGTGCGGTGATGGCAGGTACTGTGCGGTGGCAGCCGGGATTGTCCTGCTCCTCACACCCTCTGCAAACAGAGCTCTTGCATTCGTTACAAAAGTGGCCGTTTTACTTTCTCCACCAGCCCCGTCACTGCGCAAAGGCAGCCCGAGGGCGATTTCTTTTCCTCTCCCAGCAAAGATTGCATAAGGATTGCTAGCACGTGGATCCAGTGCGTGGTGTGCGGCAGCCAAATAATCATGGATTTAAGAGTCCCTCAGCACTCATTCACACGCCAGACCGTAACCGCTCTGATTTTCCCCTTTCAGCAGCTGCAATACCCAGGCACAATGGGGTGAGTTAAGGTTAAGGATGTCGTTTCAGCTTTAACTTGGAATGTCCTCGCTTTGATGGCCCCCAGCCAAATCCTTAACATTATTTTAATGTCGTTTTTCTTCTTCGTTTTATGTTTGCATACATTTAAAAACAGAGCAGGGGTTACTTATGTCACAGCTGTGCATACTTTCTAAGGCCAATGGATAAATACAGGCTTTATACTCCAGCAGGAAATTTTTTGTAGGACCCAAAGCAGGAGTTGGTTGAGAGTTTGGTTGGTGGATGAGATTGGCAGCTGGTGCAAAGAGCTCTGTGTCTCTTGATTTTGATGAAACTGGGATGATTTATCTCTGCTGAGGACCTGGCCACTCTGTTCCTCTCTAAGCTCAGAACTTTTTTCTGGCTATTTGACATATATTTTTGTTTGTATGGAATTATCTGTCTCTTCCCACCCATTTCCTTACCCTGTCTCTCCAGATTTAGGGTTTAATTTTGCCCCAGACTGAATCTATTTATCTGATTAATTTTTTTTGTGAAGAAAATATTTATTTTTAAGCCAAGCAAGTGCTGTATGTTTTGCATTGGTACCCACGTGGCTTAACTGAAATCTTGGCTAAGTGAGGACTTTCAATTTGTTTACTGGAGTCTTCCCCAGCAATTGACTAAACTCTTCCTTTTCTGTCCAGGATTAATGGTGTGCTAAAAGGTGTTTTTAGTCTTGGGTTTTTTCTCTGGTATCGAAGCGTTGAGCCAATATCTGTAGTATGAAGTGTCAAAGTACAAAAGCACCTCAGGAGAACCTTTCAAACAGATTTCTTAGCCAAAGAGTGGAGAATAGTATTGTTTTCTTTTCATATTTGTTTTCTGTTTTTCTTTGTAACAGAAAGGACATTTTTAGGATTAATACCCGTTTTTGTTTTTCTTCTCTTGTTTTTATCCTGGGTAAAAGGCTAAGCTTGCTGTTTTCCTTAGAATCAACGTCTGAAAATCTGGAAGCCTTTTTTTCTGCCAAAACAACCTGGGATTTTAGTGGAGGAAGGTCACAGGGACCCAACAACCACAGCTTTAATTAGATACATGAAGGTGCAGTGGCAAAACCAAGCGATAGCGGTGCTAGTTCAGACTAGAGCATTGTGTATAGAGATGAAAATTCAGATGGCTCAGTGGAGGGGTTTCCACTGACCTCAATAAGCTTTGGGTCAAGCCTTAGACTTGTAAGATGAAATTTATTTCTTTGGCATCTCTCTCTACACTGTGAAGCCACCTAAGCTTAAAAGCTCAGCAAGAGCACACGTCCCCTCCGGATTGCGACTCGCTTTGCTTTCCTGCGGCTCCCCGCGGAGCAGCCGAAGGTTTGAACACGATGCTCGCTTACAGATGCACGGTGCAAGTTCCACCCTGGAGCTCCTGCGTGTGGTTCCATCCCCGCCAGGACCGAGGGAGATGAAACATTGATGACTCTTTGGCCTCTGAGTGCAGAAGTGGTTTTTGTTCTGTTGTTGGGGTTTTTATGCAGTCACGCTATCCCTGCCACATACGGCCCTTTCAGGTGAGCGGTAATGCTCAACCCAAAGATGTAATTGCTGAGTTTATGGTCAATGTGATACTCATTTGCCTCTCCTGGCAGCTGGATTTCAAAAGCCTTCTCCTTCGTGTTGGTGCTGGTGCAGCCATTGCTGTGTTCCTAGGGGGAAAAAAATGTTGCATACTTGGTGGTTTAGAAATCTCCTATTAAAAATACATACTCTGTATTTCTGAAAGTAAGAAAAGGAGGAAGAGAGCACAAAGCAGCAAGAGGGAGAAAAGTCCTATTCTGAGCAACAGGAGGGTTTATTCCTTGTGGATGTTTTGTTCCCACTGAATTCTCCCTAAGCCAGGAGCGGAGAGCAGAGGGAAGCGTGCAGCCAGCGCTGCCTGCGTGCCGCTGGCCACGTTACGTGTGACTGCTCGTGCCAAAATGGGGATTTTTTGGAGTAGAGGGGGAATGTGAGGTAAAGCTTCAAGGGGCAGTTTCCTGCTTCGTTGGAAAGAGGCAGAAAGACGTTTTGGATCCTGTCAAGCTGTAGTGTTTTATTTTTTTTTTTTTCCCCTGTTGCCTGAGCTGCTGCATCTTGCTCAAACATAAACAGCAGCCGAGGGGCTGAAGCCTCCTCCCTGGAGCAGGCACGGTGTGGTGGGGCTGGATGGCCAGACCACCACCACGCAGCCTTGCCTCCTCCAGTTGCCCCTTCTGTTTGCAGGGTGTTGTCAGCTAAAATGTTTGTGCTGCCCTTCTGAGCTGTGCTGTTTTGATGAGCCACTGCCCTGTGGAAGGGCGAGGAGCCGGCAGGGTGGGTGTGCTGGTTACCCACTGGTGTGCAAAGCAGTTGAGTCCTGCTGCCCTGTTTCTCCAGTGCTCCTGGGTCTTTGTGAGCTGACCAACAATTAGGACAGCAGGGTTTTTTTTTTTCCTTCATGTGCTTTAGTAAAATGCATGAAAACTCTAAACTATTCGGAGTGCTGGACTCTCTGCTGACAAGTGAAAGTCTTTATTCTGGAGGATGCTGAGCTGAGGCTTGTACTCTGGCAAGCAGGCTGAAACTCACTGCTGCTTAATATCTGCATTTGTCGTGTTTGCTGCTCCTGTTTGCCACCCAGCAACGTGGGCCTTGTGAAACAGCTGCAGCTTTCCTTGTCCTGCCCCAACAACTTGCTTGAGAGGTGTGTGAGAGCTGGGTAGAGACTCTTCACATTTCTACACGTAGGTGCTTATTGTGCCTCTCCTTGTAGTTTGATTTTTGTCTCTCGTGCGCCCACTTCTGCAGCTGCTCCAGTACCTTTCAGCAGCAGGTTGTGCAGACAAGGAGTCAGAGCAGGGAAAAGCAAAACAATCCAAAATTTGTATCGGGAAACCTTTAGAAAAGTTTTGAGTTTTTATTTCAAGGAATTGAAGCTGCAGTTCTTCCCAATGGAAGCATTCAACCGTGTCAACAAATTTCCACAAAATAAAAAAGCTGTGGTTGGAAAAGCATTTTCCCCTTTAAACTGTTTAATCTGAAAAATAACTTCTGTCATCTCTAGTACGGTACAGACTTCACTCTGCAATAACCTGTAGTAACCTGAGTGTACTCAAACTTTCCCCTCTAAGAATACTGTAGGTTTGTTGAAAAATAAACAAATCTGTTGTACAGGTGCGGGCAACAGAAGGACACTCTCCTTGTGCAACCCTGCAGCAGGGGTGTTTACACCGACCTCACAGGATGCAAATTGGTAGTTTATCTTTTATAGAGCCTTGCTCTTTAGCCTGAATAACACAGCCATCAGCAGCGTGAGAATCTGAATAAAAAAATAAAGCCATCGGTGATGTGAAAATGCTGGTTTTGAATAGTACCAAAATTTGTGTCGTTGCATCTTAATTTAGGAGGTGACTTTTGCCGTTAGAACTGACTGAATTTTTCCATGGCACATGGTTTGTGGGGGTGGGAAAGAGTATGTTAGACATCATCTGGTGAAATTGTTGCTTCTCTTAGGCAAAAGAAATTAATCCTCATTTACTGAATCCCACAGCAATTCTCTTTCTGTAACAGCCACACTGGCGATGGACACAATTTTAGCTGTTAGTAGAAATTGAAACTGTGTCCAAAAGCTTGAAGCTATAACTGAAAACTAAAGCACGAATTACTTGGCTTAAACTAATACCCTTCTGCAGAGAACAGTAATGGAGTTGCATTTCCAGAGGAGTTTCACTCAGGTGGCTCATGGAGCAGAGGGGTTTGTGGTAGATGGCTGCACAGGAATAAATCCTGTCCTCAACTGAACTAAAAAGTGCCATCCGATAGCAGTCTCCAGGGTTGTCCTTAACCTGAGGAAGCAGGACCAGGGTCACACCAAAGATTCTTCAAACAGGGTCTTATCAAATGTCAGTTGCAGTTCTTGGAGGCTGCTGAACTGCATTATGAGTTAAGTCCAAACCTGAACGAATACTGGGTAAGAATAATGTGAATATTTCTAAGTGTAAAAGATGGTTGTTCTCTTAAACAGCAGTAAACAGATGGTAACTTGCCGTGGCAGTACTGGTTTGTAGTGGTGGAAGGTACCAGTCATATGCTAAGCTAGTCAAGTCAACTCTCTCACAGAAAGAGCTCTGGTCAGATTTATGGTTATGGAGGGAATATTTGACTCGATTGAAGAAATAGCACCAGCAAACTTGCTGTCATTGTCATCCTGGTTAAAACCTCAAAATTTTCCAAAAAGGGAGGCAGATGGACTTGCCCAGAGCTCCATCCATTTGCATCAGCCGCTGAAATGTATCAGAGTCAGAAGTTCAGTGGATAGAGAAATGACTCACTTCTTTTTTTTGACTAACAATAAAGTCATTCAGCTGAAGTGGAGACAAGTCATATCTGATATCATATTTTTATATCCTCTTTTCTTATTATAATCTATTTTCTTCAGATTGATATTGCACAGAGAAATATGATGCATTGTTCTGAAATTAAATTTGAATCTGTATCAAGGCAATTTAATCCTGCTTGGAGTTTGTGGATAAAGGAGCAAAGCATAACCTTCGATAATTCCCTTGCTCATAGTTGGCTTTTTCTCATGCACAACAATTTAAAACAGAATCACTTTCTCTAATGAGAGACTATAAATTACTACTTTAATGAGACACATGAAGTTTGAAGAGTTGAATTCCCACGTTCCTCTTATCTGAAAGCCTGGGTACCTCATGGGATGGGGAGAGATCCATAGTGCTGAATTTCTGTGTTATAACATCGCTCAATATTAAGATGATTATTACTATATCATTAAGTCCCAGATGGAAATCTGGACTAGAGTATGCTGAGTATTGTTTCCATCTAATGTGAGAGTCTTAAAATGCTTAGAATTGAAACAAGAATTGGGAGGGGAACTTGGATCTGCCCAAAACCAAAGAGCAATGTGGTGACATAGTTTCTCACAGTTCCTCCTACGCTGTTCCTACAAGTGCACTGCTTTGTGTTTCAGGAACTGATTTTTCATATAGATATTGGCATCTACATTCTCTCTTGAAAAAAAAAAAAAATCCTCTTTGGAAAGGAATATTTCCTTGTTTCCTTAGATAACCAGCAGGTTCTAATAGGGTATAAAGAAGCAAGGATCAGAAAACCGCAAGTGATCAGTTCCATGGATCTTTTGTAGCGCAGACTGTAGTAGCTTTACAGATGGGATCCTTTCTGCTCAGGAACAAATCGTGGGGTAACAGGAATCCTGTTTCCATTTAGAAGTTGGTAGGAGTAGAGAATCCAGTTCAGCCATTGGCTGGTTGTCCTCATGGTGAAGTGTCTGTAGTACCAAACCCACCCCTACTTCTTCCATTGAGATGTGTTCAGTGTGTGCTTCTAGGCTTTGGCAGCTCTGGTGCCCAGTCCCTGAGGGTGGCAAATGCTTTGTTGCCCTTGTGTAAGGCATGGGAGGGGTACTCTGGTGGGGAGTGGGCTGTGCATCGTGGCTGTTAACTTCTGCCTCTCATGGGGTCATGACAAGTTTCTCTCTTCTTTGACCTCCCACAGCAGCGTGTGCATGAGAGCTGGAGGGAGGTCTGCTGGCAGCATCACCGCTGTGCTGATAGTGCCACGCTCCTCCGTGGGTCTCTGTGCTGCTCAGGGGATCACTCTCAGCTGCACAAATCTCCAGGGGGTGTGTGTGTTTCCCTTCTGAGGCTTTTGGAAGTCAGCTTGGACGGGTCCTGGCCGGGGAAGATGCAGTTTGTGGGTGGTGGTGTGTTCGTGGCCGTGCTGTGGTTAGCACCAGTGAGGCGTGTACAGGGTTTCAATTCTCCAGGGGATCTTTGAAGAGGGGCTGTGTAGCACTTGTGGCCATAGAGGCTTATGCATCTCTAAGGAACTAATAGTTATGCACCATTATATATCTATCTATACATTAGTATACCAAATACAGAGCACTGATACATCAGCTGTGCACGTGCTGCACCGGCTGGTCCAACAGCTTCTTTGCTGCTGTTCCTCACTTGTGAGTAATGAACCGAGAGTCTGATTGCTGGTGTGATTGCTCGGTTATTCCTCCTTCTTGGAGAAAGGTGGTTTCATTTCTTCTCCACAAAGGCTATCATAGCAATGCAGTGTAAGGTATTAGCATATTTATAAAGCAGCGTGTGTTCGAGTGTATTGTTTCTGCTGGTCCTTTGCCTCTGCCCAGACCAGTCCAAGACAGAACTGTCTCAGCAGACTTTATGTGTGCGTCTTCTTTGCAGAAGATGTGTTCTTTGCTATGTGGATTTTCATTTATTATGCATTTATACAGCACTTAGCATTGTGAAAGTCCTGATCCGATTGATTTCTAGCACTTGGGCAAAAGTAAAGTTATGCAATAACAATCATTGTCCCTTGCTGCCTTTCAGACGCTGCAAAATTTAAGCAGACTACATTCTTAAAAGGGGGCTAATTAAGTAGAGTTGTTCTGCACAGAGAACCAGTGTTTCTCAAATGCTTTCAAAACCGTAAAACAGTCTGTAAGCCAACAAAAAAAGTATGTTAACAATGGCCAAATCAAACAGTGATTCAGAATTTGAATTAAAGGTCATAAAAACCCTGTATGCATTAATCACGGAGCTCTGGTATGAATATTAATAGCAGCTGAGAGTTGCAGAATAGATATTTTAGCTTAATTTTAAGCATTAATTAAACATTTATTAAAACTTCAGTCTATAAATACTTAATAGCTAAAAAGCTATAAAAGGGCCAGGCTGGACAAAAGTGTGGGCTGGCAGTGCCGCTCTTTTGAGTTGGATGTGTCACCGGCTGGACTCAGACTGGTGTGAAAACACCGTGTAGGAAACCAGGTTTGCAGTATCTCAGAGCTGTGCATCTTGCAGGAAGATCCTCGCAGTATTAGACTTTAAGATATTTGTGAGAAGGATAAATGTTTGAAGTACTGCTGCTACAGTTATCTGAATGATTTCTGCACTAAGGTTACAGCTGGACACTTTCTTTCTGCCCTAATCCAGCTCTCAAGGAATTCTTTGTGGACAAGATCTGGTGCGTGAGGTAAATGGCAGCTCCTCTGAATGGGCGGATGGCTTCAGGGCTAATTTGGTTCTCGCCTTTAAATCTGTGAAAAATCCAAAAGAAATGCCAAAAAAATGAGTCAAACGTGCCAAGTGTTTACATTGACGCATCTGCTGAAAACACAATTTTTTCTGGTTTTGCAGACACTGAACATTTTTCTCTCTGTAGAAATACAAGCCTAAACTCTTCTTTACTTGGCACATTAGTTGTTGCTACAGATCGTAATTTCTTTCTTCTCCTCTTCATTGTTATTACAAACAATTTGGTTTGATCTTGATACCAGGGCTTAATGTTGCTTTATCAGAAAGAGGGACAATACCTAGTTAGTTAAACTCAGGCAATAGCTGGAATTGACCAGTGGAGCTAAAGAAAATGTACCTGTGGAAAAAACCATGCCTTTTAAGTGGTAGAAAAAAGCCTGCTAAGGTGGGTGGGAACCCTGCAGTGCTTCTCAGTGCCGCCCTGAATTGCCAGACCATTAGAGACATCCGGATACTGGTATTTGTAATACCTGACAAAGCGGGGTTCAAGTGTTGAACTGAGACGCTGGGTATTTGCCTGGTAAAAGCAGTGGATGTATTAATGTTAAGTGGGAAGGAATGGTACATGTCAGCAGGCAGCAAATGCCCTTTTCTAGTAATTGCACTTATGAAGGATAATGGTCAGATGAAATTACCTAATATTATTATCTTTTTTTTTGCCCTGAATTCCTGCACCATGCGTTGACACACAGAAGGGTTCTTTTCGTAGTGTTTCCTAATGAGCTGTGTGAATGCAGAGGGTGCAAGTGGTTCTTCTTTGACCTTCATGGCCTGAATTCACGTCAGTCGGAGATGGTGTAGAGGGCAGTCCTTTTGTTCCATTTCAGAACCTGCTTAGTAACAGTTTTAGTAATTTAACTGCTGTGAAAAGATGATTTAGTGTTTCAGATAAAAACACTGTGTCCTTAAAATGTACTGGATGCCTCTTTTTGGACAGTTTGTGATTCCAGGGCTTAAAAGCTTTCTCTAGGAAGCAGGAGATTGTTACATAAGGGATTGTATACCCAAAAGACATTATGCATCCTGAAAATCTCAGCTCAAACATCTGCTGGCATATGTGTATAGCCAGGAGGAGATGTGTGTTGTTTTGATGAACCTGCACGTGAGCCTGAACTGCGGCCAGTGGGGAGCTTGGATGGGAGTATCTGGAGTACTGTGTTCAGTTCTGGTCTCCCCAGTTCAAGGGAGAGAGAGAAATGCTAGAGAGAGTCCAGCAGAGAGCTACAGACATGATGGAGGGACTGGAAACATCTCTGAGGAAAGGCTGAGACACCTGAGGCTGTTTACTCTTGGGAACACTGAGAGGGATCTTATGAGTGTCTATAAATATCTCAGGGGTGGGTGTCAAGTGGAAGGGGCCAATCTCTCTTCTGGAGTGCCCAGCAATAGGACAAGGAACACTGGGTATAAGCAGGAATATGGGAAGCTCCACCTCAACATGAGGAGAAACTACTGCAAGTGTGACAGAGCCTGGCCCAGGCTGCCCAGAGAGGCTGTGGAGTCTCCTGCTCTGGAGACTTTCCAGCCCCATCTGGATCTGTTCCTGTGTGTCCTGCCCTGGGTGACCCTGCTCTGATGGAAGGTTGGACTCTGATCTCCAGAGGTCCCTCCTAACCCCTACCATCCAATGGTTCTGGGAGCTGTTTGCAGAGTGAACTACAGAAAGGATGATGGGAGCAGGAGTTAGTGGGTAGCAAGACACTCTACCTTCATGGTTCACTGCTGTATCAACAGCACATGGTCCTATTGGTCAGGAGAGATTTGATGGTAGGAGTTAACTTGGAAATCTGTGAAGCCAAAATTCTACTTCTGGGTTGCAGAAAGATCTTGACAAATGTTGAAGGTTTAGTCCCAGTGTACTGGCTAAATTCCAGAAGGCATAAACTTTATTTGTGCCATCCCTCCTTTGTACAATTTCCAATACAATAAACTCTATCTGTTTACCTGAGGAGCTGCTGTGCTTGACCTTCATGGCAACTACATTTTGATGGCAGACAAAGAGCTAAGTATGTTCCATTAGGATCCTTCCAGATAAAAATGCCATGCAAATTTATTCCTTACATTAGATTTATTTATACCCAAGCTGACATGATAGCAGAGAAGAGGATCCTCAGGAGATGTAAATTAACGAATGCCCATTTCTGTTTGCCAAGAATCTGTCCAGGATGTCTTCGGTCATACTGTTGAAGTTGTCATCAGACAGAGGAGTAGCTGTATCTCCCAAGGTCTCTTTGTCAAGCACTTGGTTCTTCATTTAAACCATTTTCCAGAAGAGGTTTTCTTTGCTGGCCTGAGAGATAATTGCCTTTAAAAATATCTCATTCCTCTCAGCCTGCCCTTGCATGTTGTTCCTATCCCCTGCGCTACCTCCGCGTGCCGCTCTGTCAAGCACAGAGCGTGTTCTGCACCTTGGAGGCTGAGACAGCCTTGTGTTAGGAGACAGCCCCTGGCACCATCCTCTAGCTAAGATCGTGGTCATCCTCACAACGAAGAAATAGGAGAGATCAGCATTGTCAAGGGAAGAAGTGCTGGTTGTCTGGGACTTCCCTGGCTGCCTTGTGTGGATCTCCAGTCCTGCAGGTGAGCCCGCAGAACATGCGGTCCTCTCGGATCATTTCGAGAGTGTTTTATTGATGGGCTATTAGGTGACACTGTTTGAATTCCTTAAGGCAAATAAAAGTGTGCAAGAACAGAAAGGTCATGTAGGCCACAAATCTGAGCAGCTGAAACTTATGAAGAGCTCTCCCTCTGCAGAAAGAAGCAGAACTGGTTTGGAAGAAATTCAGTAAAAATATTAATATCTTCATGGGCAGGAATAATCTGGATTATTCCAAACTTCTCATGAAAGACTCTGTTTTTTTATAGATATTCTTTTATCCAACAACAAAGTGTTCTAAATTATATAATAACTGAAGTTAAGCTAAATTTAGAGAACGAAACATCAAGTAAAAGTGATCTAAAGCAAAACAGGATATCTTTAAAGTTTAAAAGGAGAGCATTCCACTTCACCCAAGCTGGGTTTTTTCCTCCCTTTCCTCATTAGATTTTTTCTTCCATATAAATGTTCTTCAGTTTCAACGTTTTTTGTGTGTCTCTCGTTTGGGCGTTGGGGGGGAGAGGCAGGAGAATCTTCAAAATCCTGAAAACCCTTTCGGCCCAGAGCTGGCAGCGAGAGGTGGCTCTGGGCTACCGAGAGGAGTGGGTACGGCAAACCCAGCGCCGAAGGTACCCCAGGATGTCTCACCTATGGCCATACAAAGGGAATGAACTTCCCTCTCACCCCTGATGCTGGTTCACCATCTGTATTTCTCACGGCTGCTATTATATTTGCATTTTAGCTAGATGAAGTACCATTACAATTAGTTCTCTAAGGTTTCCTGTGGAAGTTCCTTCATTCTGAGGTCAGAAAAACTTCACTCTGCTGAAAAGTGTCTGAGGAAATGGGAGCCAGCAAAGCAGGGAGCTTGTTAGCAGAGCCCGGTCTATGCCTTGGATTGATTTTGTTTTCTCTAATGGCTTGATCATAACAGTTGCACTCTAATTTTTGTCGAGGGTTGTGCACATTTCAGGCAATGTAAATATATACATTGGCATGCTTATTAGCTCTGCTGTTTAAGTTACGGATATTTGATAGTGTATAATAAAACCAAGTGGTCCTGTATACCATTTGTCATGCTGAGCTTGGACTCATCTCTTTGTACTCCCACTCCACCCTCTCCAACTTCATTATATTACAAACGCTCCTCTTTGCTTGGAGCAAAATCAATCCTCGCTTTGCATTGGGTGGAAGAGGAGAAATGTGCGCTGGGATTTTTCTGAACGCCCAGAGCTGCGTGCAGCCTTAATACTTAACGAGAAGTGGGGCTTCCCCAGGGGGAGGGGGGGACGGATGCATTGTAAGACAGCTGAGGTCATGGTCACAGCCTCAGCCCCTGTGTTTTAAACTGCAGAAAGAAGTGGAAATGTGAGAGGGCCCTTTCCACTTGTCAGGAAAGAATACTAAGAATACTACTGTCAGTGCTGCTTCCCCGAGCTGCCGTACGCTGCGGGGAAAATAGCAAAGTCCCTGCAAGTTTGAGGGAATTATTTTTGTTTAATTATCCCTTCATTTCAAAACACAGTTTTGTTTCCGCTAGCCCAGTTTGCGCTGCCTTTGCCGAGGGACGGGCTCACGTCGCTGGTGAAATGCATCAGGCCTGTGCTGGAGTGGTGGTAGAGGATGTATTTTTCAAACCGAGGATGCAAGTCACTAGGTGAGGTTTAAGGGATGGTATTTATACCCACGGCACCTCAGAGGTTAAGAAACGTGGTGTTCTGGGAGTCAGGTGCTGATTTACCTGTACAGCTTGCTAAGCTGAGATGCCAGTGGTGAAGTAGAAACCCCAGTATAAATTTCACTGGTCTTTGTGGTCCCCGGCTTGTGTCCTGTCTTGGCAGGAGTTGTGCTCCACAGCTTATGCCACTCAGGAGGAAAAAAATGCCCCAGAGGCTTTGTGCCTGCCCTGGTTCTCCCAGTGTGGTAGTTTTTTGGGGCGTGCATTGTTCTCAGGGGTGCCCTTGGCCCTCGCCCCCTTCTCTTCCCACAAAGACCAATCGCTCAGGCAAATCTTCAGAGGGTTACTGTGAAGCTCTTGAAATTATCCAGTATTGCCAGAAGAAAGGATTTGCTGACAGTCAGAATCCTATTGGCAAAACTAGGTGGATTTATGATCTTGGGTGGAAACCAATTTGAACTCTAATTTTACATGAATCTGATCCCTCTCCTGAGCCAGGCAAAACTTCACGATTCTGGCCCTTTCTTCACACTCGGCTGTTGAACGCTGCTGGTCGCATTTTTGCTGAAGATAAAACACTGGGCCCGTGATTCTGTGCAGCCCAAAACTTCAAGCCCATGCAAATACATACTGCTCTGTTCCCTGCTTCTTGCCGTCTCTCGCTGCAGGTTGAATTCCTTGATGTCTCCTGCTTGGTTGCCTTTTCCCTAAAGGAGCACGTTGGGAGTTACACGTCTGCTTCAGAATAGAAACTGGAGCAGTGTTTAAAGCATGTGCCACCATCTCAGGGTATGATAATTGTTGTTATTAAAAGCATTGCAGTGCTACCTCCCATACTCCTCTTAGCCCTTCCACCATTTGCTCATTGTGATTCTTGGGTAATTCTGGGTTCAGTTTCTGCTTCTGCTCCAGACACTTGGTGTGAACATGGACAATAACTTCAGGGTTCCCTGCATGACGGCAGCCGTAGGAGTTAAGTGGGTGCAGTCAAGTCCCCTGCAGATCTTCTGTTTGCTGCAGCCACCGTTTGTAAACAGGAATACACATAATAGGTTGAGAAATCGGCTCCAAAACAACAGGCATTGTTTGTGTGCTGAGTAACTCTAGTGATCAATTAGGATCTGGGAAAAAAAACCCAACATGTTGTGTCCAGATGAATGTAAAACCAGAGCCTGCCCTGCCAAAAACTCCAACTGATACCTTTGGAACTAATGGAAAGTTTAGTTAACATTTTTCCCCATATTTGATTTAATTTATGAGAGTATTTATTGTTATTATTTCAGCACACTAATGAGAAATGTTATAAAAATAATGAAATCTCGAGCGAACGCTGGCTAGCTGCACCTCTCCCTTGTGTCGTGACAGGAATGTGACAGGGTTGTGTTCACACCACTCAGAGTTGCACCGGTTCCATTTATGTTGGACAAAAATGGGCATAGGCTTCGTGTGCTGTGAAGGTGCTGTCCTGACCCATCTGAGTGTTTCTGCTGCCCTGTCAGGGGCTGTGCTGTGCGCTAGGAAGGTGTCTGAGTTTAGAGTCATAGAATGGCTTGATTTGGAAGGAACCTTAAAGATTGTCTAGCTCCAGCCCCCCTGCTCCTTGAGCAGGGAGACCTCCCCCTAGACCAGGTTGCTCAAAGCCTCATCCAGCTTGGTTTTGAATACATCCAGTGATGGAGCATCCACCGCTTCTCTGGGCAACCTGTTCCAGGGTCTCACCACCCTTATAGTGAAGAACTTCCTAATTTCTGACCTAAGTGTCCCCTCTTCCTGTTTGAAGCCATTGCCCCTTGTTTTCTCACTATAAACCCTTGTAAAAAGTCCCTCCCCACCTTTCTTGTAGGCCCCCTTCAGACACTGAAAGGCCACAGGGAGGTCTCCCTGGACCCTTCTTTTCTCCAGGCTGAACACCCCCAACTCTCAGCGTGGTCTCCCAGCAGAGGTGTTCCAGCCCCCTGATCATTTCTGTGGCTTCTTCTGGTCCTGCTCCAACAGGTCCGTGTCCTCCTCGTGTTGCAGACTTTGGAGCTGGACATGGTACTCCAGTTGGGTCTCATGAGAGCTGAGGAGAGAGAGAGAGTAGCCTAAGAATATGTATGAAATATACAGCAGGGGCCCTCTCTTAGCAGGTGATAGTTACGGTCTGACTTGCAAAGGTGTTGAGAACCAGAAATAAGCAGTGATGTTTACTGGTGTAATGGGAGCCTACTGGTGCCTTGTAGCCATCCGTGCACTGATGGAAATGAGGCTTTGGTGCACCTGGTTGGGTCCCAAAGATCTGCAGATCAGCTTTGGTAGAGATACAGGTTCATATAAGCCCCTTGACTTTCATCTCTTTAGTCCCTGTAATGTGAGGGAGCATCTCTCAACGTTTCTTCCCTTTCGATGACCCCTTGTCCCATTAGGGCTTCGTCCCTGACTTGCTCCCACGCTGCCGAACTCGGCGGTCATCTCCTGCCTGAGTTCCACCTTTGACAGCTCTTTCCTGAGCTGCAGTGGTGACTTCAGAGCCACTCAAGGTCAGTGACCACGCAAGGACAGCAGCAGCATTGTTTGTGATCTGAGGAAAGTGCTTCAGTTGCTAAATGGATTTGAGTTGAGCTTGTTTTTTATCATCCTGAAATAACCACTGCTCAAACAATTGTAATTCTTCTGATGTCTTTCTGGAAAACATTTGGCTTGTTTGGCAGCGCAGTGTTGTGTAAATAAATATGTACCAAACATCAGAGTCAAGAAGGGGAGGGTGAGTTCTCAAATAATTATGTAAATAAATCCACATAGTGTGCTCTGATATTGGCTGCCATGTGCATTTATATTAATCAGTACGGACATTACTGACAAGTGAATCTGTTCTGCTTCTGCTCCTCAAGGTTTCAAAATTAATGCTTCATTTTGCTCCATGTTTCGCTGTAAGGGATGCAGGGGGAGGCCAAGGCTGTCTTACCTCAGCATCCCCTTCAGGTGTCTCTGGGAGGCTGAGACCAATCAAACTTTGCATAAATAAGAGTACTTGGCACGGGAGAGTTTTATGAGTTTGATCCAGCACTTAAAAAAACACATTGAGGGAAAAAATAAATACATTAATTTACTGGAATGGCATTTATTTGTCGAGCTCATCTTGACCTCTTTGGGAAGGCTAAAGGACGTTCAGCGTCTGTAAAGTCCAGAGACTTTTGTATATATCCCCAGATGAACTTTCTCAATGCTCTATTGACAACATTTGTAATTCAGCCAATTTGAGTGGCTCTCTATCTTTTTGTATCCAAAGAACTCATTTGTTTGTCCAGGATTTGGCACCCAAGCTTAATCACAGAGTAAGTGAGAAAAAACAGTTGCTCTTAGTGCTTCTGTGATATTTTCCCCCCTGAAAAATGAAGCCATTCAAGTAGGTGGGAAGGAGATGGAAAATCTTCCAGTTTGGTGGTGCCCCAGGCTAGCTAAACGGTCAGGGGGGATCCTTACTTGATAACTGCCTCTACCTGTCCCCAGGGAGAAGAGAGGACATGAGCAATGTGGCAGGAGGTGAAGATGGTCAGGAGTAAGGTGTGAGGGTGCTCTTGTGGAAAGCAGGGAAATAATGAAAATAGTGGTTGGAAGTGATGTTCTCTGTTGGTGAAGTTTAAGTTGTGGGGCGATCAACCCACTTATTCGAGTCTTAAGGGTGGTGAGGAGTAGCAGGTGGAGGAAGAAAGGATTGTTACTATCTTGTACTTCAGAGTCCTGGGAAACAGGAACTTAACTCATCATGGAAGCACAAAATCATAGTCAATGAGAGTGCTGAGATAACTTACTGCTTTTAAATTCTTCAGGAGATGATGTGCTCTCTTCTTGGAGAGAGGGGCCGAATGTCTGCGCAACTGCGGAGAAAGAGAACTGGTGGGGCAGCTCGGGGCTCTTTGGGACCACCAAAGTCACTAACTTGTTGGCCAGAATTTACCCTTTTATATATATATATTTTTTTTCGTTGCAGCCTTATGGCAGGCTCCAGGTAGCATGTGGGTGCTGAGTACGTTAGAGCTAAGGAGATTACTTGCATTAGAGTAGGGCAAGTGTAACAACACTTCAAACTAGAATAGCAGTGTGGATTTTTTTGGTTTTTAATGGATGCAGAATAGTTTGAGAAGGACCGTGTGGTGTTTTCCATTCTTGGTGTGAGAATATCACACAGCATCACTTTATTCGTGCTCTTGGCTTTTTTGTTGCTGTGGATGGGGATCTGCATTTTCATTGCATCCCGAAGGTGATCAAATATGCACTGCACGTGGTGTTAAAATTCACTGCACCTCCAGTTGTTAAGATGCTCAGCAAGAGTTGCATTGGTAAATTGATTCATTAGATCAATTACTTAAGATTTTTTTCACCTCTGTGCTCGCACAGTTTACTTCGAATACCTGTGTTGAGAATAGCAGTGCTCGAGTTAAAGGTACGAATGATTCCTCCTTGGGCTCGGCGTCTTCTCTGGCCAAAACAGTCCACGTTGTCACTTGGAAGCTGTCTGTCCACCCTGTGCTGCCTAACGCGTGGCGTTGGCAGATGCAGTGTTTGTACAGGGCAATATATAGGACAAGGAATAATGGGTATAAGCTACAACAGAGGAAGTTTCACCTCAACATGAGCAGAAACTTTTTTTTTTCTGTGAGGGTGACAGAGCCTGGCCCACGCTGCCCAGAGAGGTTGTGGAGTCTCCTGCTCTGGAGACTTTCCAGCCCCCCCTGGCTCTGTTCCTGTGTGTCCTGCCCTGGGTGACCCTGCTGTGATGGGGGGTGGGACTCAATGATCTCCAGAAGTGCCTTCCAGCCCCCACCATTGGATGATACATTGGTTATGTGCCTTTTACAAAGACTGTAAAGGCAGAATGGGTGGATTTTATATGGTGAAAAATCACAGCAAAACTTAAAATAGCTTTCAGGAAAGCAAGGTAGCTGGAATAGACTTGAAGAATTTGGAGAAAAGATCTCCTGAGAGGGTGAGCTAAGGGACAAGTGACTTAAGGAAAGCTGTGAGACCCTTGGGGAGCCTTAAGGCCACAAGTTCAAGCTATCCCATTCAGAAAGTATAGTAGGGGACTGAACTGGTTTAATCATGAGCTCATCGTTGACCTCAAATGCAAGAAAGAAACAAGCAATAAGAGGAAACTAGGTCAGGCTCCAGGAATGAGAACAGAAGTGTAGCGGGAGCATAGGCAAAATCAGAAAGGCCAAAGAACTAAATAAAGATACAACGTTTTAAGAGCCGTTGGCAGTAACTAGCGATCGTTCTGCCTCGCTGTTACAGGAGGCTGTTCTGCTGTACAATAGGAAAGCAAGCTATCAACATGTCAGCACTGAAGATAATTGTTTCATGTCTTTTCATGTGAAGTTCAATGCTATTTAGATGACTTCTGTAATTAGGACTGGTTATAAAGCAGTAAGGTCCCAACCTAGATATGTGAAAATGGGTTAGGGCCAGCCTGGATGACTTAGGTGTTTTCTAAGTGGTTGGAATTTTTAATTTAATGTTAGAATACTTAATAGAATATGTATATATATTTTATTGCTGCAAGTGGAGTTCATTTTCAAAGGAGAGAAATCGGAAGCCTGCAAAAAGACTTAGCACAGTGAGTATCTCTAGCTCCCCGACTTCTTTTTCTTCAGAGATCCACCAACTTGACATTGAGTTTTGGAAATGCACATGAAGTAGTCCCGTAATCTTTTTTTAAACAAAGCCTATAAGATAGCATTTGACAAGCATAACTCGTCATAAATCTCATCGAAGCCATCTGATTTCCTTCTGTGGTGTGGCAGTAGGTTCTGTGGACAGAGATCTACGCGGTCAGATTTCAGTTCGGTCTTTGGCAGCGTCTCGGTGACATCATAAGTGAGTTACAGAAACATTGTCTTAGCTCTTAGTCCGTCTAAGATCTTAATTACTTTCAGGAGGGCTATCATCTCTCTGTTGAGTAGAGTGGGGATCTAGAAGGCTTACCCTAGGCTTTAACTCCTGGACTTTTTTACTTAAAGGCTTCTGTAAGTGTATAAAGTAAAGCGGGATAAATCTAGGCCGGCGTTCAGTGCTGTCACTTACAAGAAGTCTATTGGCTCCATGGAGTTTCCAGCAGAACCATGAATGGAGACTTCTTCGTATTCAATCCCTTGGGTGATATGTTGGATGCTCCCCAAGGAGAGAGGAACCTCCTCTCCAGGTGGTTCCTGTTTGCCTTGCTGGGAGTGGATTGAAGAAGGCACCAGGGTGGAGAAGATGTGTGTTCATGTAAGTGGTCTGTACCAGCTTCTTCCCAGGTGCAGACAGCTCCATGGGATGGAAGGAGTAGGGAAATAAGCCACTGTTGGATTAGGGATCTGAGGCGACATGGAGGTGGGAGCTCTTCTACCTCTCTTCTGCAGCTGCCCTGACTTGCCCTGTTGCTGTGTTTAGCCTTGTACCACCCCTCACGCCCCAGCAACCCAGAGCAATAGCCTGGCTATTCAGTCTGAAAATCAGGCCTAATTGCAAACCAAGCCCAGTGGCCAAAGGACAAGAGTATTATAAATGCCAAATATTTGTGAGAAGCCAGCTTGTCCCAGGGAGGGACAGCTGCTCTTAATTTGCCTGAGAGAATCATATTTTAGAGCTTAAAAATACAATAATTTTTGTGCATAGCAGGGCAGCTACTCCCTACCCAGAAGGGTTTAGTATTTGTGTGCCTTGGCCTGCCAGCTGGGAGATGGGAAGAATACTTGTCTGCTCAAAAGGCGATGTTGAGACATGCGAAATTTTTTCAAAATATATCTTTGAGGCCTTCAGAAGAAAACTGCTGAATTGTGCAAAGTATTTAGATACTGGTCTCTGTGACAGGTTGAGTGTCCAGCTTGAACTAAGCCAGACCTTCCAATCCAGAGGAACTTCAGGGCATCTCCCAGCACAGCACAAGAAGGTAGAGACTGTGATTTGTTT
The DNA here is from genome assembly GCA_027560015.1 of Chloroceryle amazona. Lineage (NCBI taxonomy): Eukaryota > Metazoa > Chordata > Aves > Coraciiformes > Cerylidae > Chloroceryle > Chloroceryle amazona. Next base: position 93,748 of record JANHFX010018628.1, on the reverse strand, counting down.
CAGTCTTGGGCTGAAGGAGCTATGGGAGAAGGCACGTGTTGCTAAAGAATGAGCTTGTCTTGAGGCACATGGGAGGAAGGAGAGTCCGAGTGGGCCTGTCAGCACAGCCCACACCCAGCAGGGTTGAGAAGTACTGGAGCTGGGACTTGTGTAGTACCCAGCTAAAAGCAATTGCTGCTTTTGCAGATAGGGTGTCCTCTCTGAGCGCCAGTCTGTGTCAGGCAGGTGGTTCTACCTGGGGCAAATCTTGTTTAGCTTTGTCATTGCGACTGCTGTTCTTGGAAGGGGTTCTCAGTCCTTGGTGGGAAGTAGCTTCACCTCTGCACGAGTGGCTAACGGGCTTGCTGGGAAATGATGCCCGCATGTGCCCAAGATGCTCAGATGGCCCCCGCCTGCTTTCCTAGAATGTCAGTGCTGGGAGTTGGGACCGTGGCTTGTGCCTGGGCTGTACAGTCTGGGTGTGTGCTGCTGCTGCTTGGAAGGGTTGGTGTGAAAGGGCTACAGAAAATGGGAAACAAGGGGTCTGAGGATGATCTGCCTTCCTCTCCCTAAGGGATTCTGCCCACCTGCCTCTTGACAATATGTAGGGAGAGGATGCAATGAAAATTAGTCATCACTGGGCATGTATAATCATCTTCTCCACATGTTGCTGTGAATTTGGATCACCGAAGTCCATACAGATCAAATACTAGCTTCAAGAAAATGCTGTTGGTCACAGATGACTTTCATCCATCAGCATCAAGAGGGTTTTCTTCCATATGTGGTACTCCCATCTCTGGTCAAAGTGACCTAGAATTTCGTCTGAAATGTCGAAGTGTGTCTTTCAAATGTTCTCATTGTTTATAGCCACAAGGTGGCATTGCAGATTAAAGGGAAAACCTCTTTCCTTGTTCAGTGAGATAGAAAGGAGGTGGGAGACTTAGAAAAAAATTGTAGAGCCACCCTGAAATTCTTTCTGTGTTTGAAGGCACAAGGAAGACGACTTTCAATTCACAGGCGGCCAGTTTTGAGAGGAGTGAGCACGATGTTTGGTATATTACGCAGAGTGTCAACTGATTCAGTGTCTGCAACTATGGCTGAGCTGTTCCGAGCTGCTGCTCTGCTCTCCTGCTGCCCTTGGGATGGAGATGTGACTTAGTTTTTGGAGCTGTGATAACGGTGATGGTGTCACCTCACAGGCTCTTGTGTTTCCTTTTGTGTTCAGATCCTGAAGAAAACTTGTTTGTTTCTTCTTGTTTCTTCTGCCGCCTCCTCCTCTGCTTCCAGTCACATTTCTCTTAGCTTCAGTGCAGGCTGAAATTTGGCTGAAATGTGGGCTCTCTGAAAGGATGCCAAGCTGTAGCAAGTGAAGCTAAACCCTTAAACAAAGGTTTGAAGCTAAACAAAATCTTTTGGGCTTTTTATTTGTTTACTTATAAAAAGGAAGGTGAATTGAGAGTGCTGTAGCTGGACCTTCCCTGTACTCCCCAGGTTTTACTGTGATCCAGGGCTCAACCTTTTATGTTAAGGGTAAGAGGACTTGGATCAGGATGTTCCAAGGTGTTTGCTTCTCTGCTGAGTCCTGATGAAATCGGGCACTTAGGAGATCTGAGTGAATCCCTTGGAAGCCCAGAAAATGATACCACATTTCTACTCTGGAAATACTGAGCACTTAAGATCAGAATGTGGGTTCAGCATATTATTACCTTGTCTTTTTTATCATGAGTCCCTGTCACAGGGAGTGTGTCATTCTGGTGCACAAGTAGAAGTTGTAAAGCAATGAGGGGGACTGGATTTTTTTTTTTTTTTGCTCTGTTTTCCCTCTATTTTGCTGTAATATAACTGTGATACTGTTGATGGCTCCTTTCTAGCCCTGACTATTCTTTTATTGGTGCTTGTTGCCTTTGTCTATATATACTTTCCATGTAAACCAGAAAAAGTAGCTCTGCTGAAAGATGGATCTTCCCAGCAATGGAAAGAAGTGCTAAATGGAGCAGGGGAGAACCAGGCCAGCAAAGGAAAATCTTATCTGTTTTGGAAAGAAAGTGAAAATAGTTTTATTTTTACCTCTGCTTTAAGGAAGGAATGAAAGGCAGATTAAATACAAAAGCTAGCATTTACCCAAACCACCACAAGTGTTTGTTATGAATTTTGCAGATAAATGGAAGATAATTGGCAGTGTGTTTCCCCAGGCAGGAGAAATACCCTTGTCCTAACTCTCTTTTCAGAAGGAGGAAGGCAGTGAAAACTTTTCAACATTAACATGCGCATGACAGCAGAGAAAAACACTATGCAGTTTTCTTTGGCCAATTTTCACCTGGTTGAGAAAGTCAGGCATATAAATACTTATAGATCCACAGATATAGATATATTTATATACACGCACACATATATATACGAGATACTTGAGTTATTGGACATCCCCAATTCCTTTTGTGACCAGCTTTGTCTTCAGAACCATTCCTGAAAAATACTCCCGGTGTCTGCACCCTGTTTGCTTTTCCAATTGCCCATGAACTTATCTGAGACTTCCCTGCTCCTCTGCCTTGAGGTTACATCACAAAGTGGGAAGGCTTCTGCATAGACCTGCTGTCCCCAGGCTGTGAATTGGTTTTCTCTAGGGTCCAAAAGACCATGAGGAGCTGGTCACAAGTGTGCAAAAAAAAATTGTTGGTTTAGGTAGCGTGTGAAGCACCAGTCTTGCTCCAGTTCCTTGTTCTGTTAGACCTCGCAGCTGCCTTTGCCCAGAATGTTCATCTGCTTCTTCTCTTAACGGGTGCGACGCTGCTCAGCAGCTCAGAGTGGACAGTTTACGTTCCTGCTCGAGCAGCCACGGTCTCTTGCCATGTGTGAAGCATGGGCAGACATGGAGGCCTGATGGAATATAAACATCAAGTCTTTAATAAATATTGTGAATATTCTGCCCCTGACATGTAAATAAGCAGTTGGCATTTTGATTTATGGGATGATTGGCCATGGTTAAAAATATGTAAGGCTAATGAGAACATCCAATTATGTTAGGATAATTTAAAAATGGGGATATGCATCCTTCTGGGCGCTATGTACTTCTGGGTGTAAGCCAGCTTACTAAATGATAGGGGTTAGGACGAGGCCAGCAAGAAACCTCCTCTTCCCAAGGTTATTTCATAAGTGCCTACTGCAGAGTTTTGTATTTACCACTGGAGCAGCTGGTGCTGGCTCAACTCATCTGTCAGGCAGGGTGCCGAAAGAGATGTATTAGTGGACTGACCCGAATAGTGAATCCAATGTTCTTGGCTTTTTTTTTTGTCTCCTGACCTAAAGGGAGAAGCAAACCTTTAGAATAAGGAAAGTTATACATCAAAAATTCTGTGCAGTGCACATTTCCGGATGAATGTTCAGGCCAGCATTACTTAATGCTGAAATCAAAGCTCTGGGGATTCGTGGGCATCTTCAAGGCTGCTGTGATACCACAACCCCTGTGTCTAACCTCATGCTTAACACAGGGCTTTTATTCACCTTGACATTCTCTTTTGCTCTTCAGTCAGCTCTGGAAGGAGCGTAGGGGAAAAAGGAATGTGATTTAGCAGGACCTCTGGAGGGGAACAGATACAAGTCCAGCTCTCCTGGAATAGAGACCTTTATTACAGTGATGGCTGTTTGTGTTCCAGAGGAGACGATCAAAGAAAACGTATGAAGGATTGTATGAAGTGTGAAAGAATTCTGGGGAAGAGATGCTGTTCAAACCACGATCTCTGGGTAGCTGTTAAGTACCTGCATCACAGTAAAAAAACATTTGTTGCATCCTGGAAAACACTGTGAGCATGTTTGGTAGATGCAGTCTAGTAGAGATGGGACACCTTGGGTTTTTGCAGTCTTGCTGCTCACTGCTGAGCACCTTGGGGCAGTCTCAGCCTTGCTGAATTTTCCCTGAATGTCCTGTTAATGGGAAAGTTGTCATCCTGCTAGGGGGGCTTGTTGAATGACACCATGGCCTTGGTGACCTGGAGGTTCAGACGTATTCTGCTGTAGAATGGAATCACAAACTAGATTTCTTTATTTCTTTTCATTTTCTTCCTTCTGTTTCCATAAAGGAACTTTGCTCTTTTCCCCAACTCCCCAGCCCAATAAACCACGTGCTGGTTGTCAGGGCATTCACAGAGTGTGGCGAGTGCTTGGACTCAGGTGCTTTCTGTAAAGCAGACAGGTCTTCAGCCTGCACAAATCTGGGTATTGTAATGACTCGGCTACTGCTTCTTGGTTTGAATTAGGGGGCAGGAGCGACCACTTCTCTGCATTTGCTGAAACAAATGCACCTCAAAATTTTTGTTTTGACATCAGTATATTCTTTAAAATATTTCTAGAGTTTCTTGCTGTGTTCAAATCCTAAGGCCTTGCTCAGGAATGGCATTGAGTTTGAAAGGTTTAATTTGGTCTTCAAATCTGTAACCCCCTGACACACTACAAAGGTCTGAGGTGGCTGCCAGTACCTAAGCACATATTCAAAGTGCAGACAGTGGCTTTAGTCATAGTTGAGTTGCATGAATCAGACCATTCTTCCTTGGACAGTCCTTCTGAAGAGGCAGTTTGTTTAAACTGCTCTCTATTGTGCATCTGTAGTTCATGTTTTCATATGGGAACAAATTTTTCTTGTGCATCAGGAAGGGGTGAGTAAGGAAATAGCAACACACTGACCTCAGAAGCTCTCGGGGAATTTTCTGGAGGCTTGGGCTGCCTTGTCTGGAGGTGTGTGTGTGTGTTTACTCCAGTCTGCCTGTGTTCCTCTGGTTCTCCTGTGTACACCTCCCACCATCCCTGCCAGGGGCTGTGAAGACACAGACAGGCCTTACTTCCACAGCACAAAGCCCCCAGGTATTTTGCAGGTGAGCGCTGAGGAGAAGCGAGGTGATGGGAAGAAGTTTGCACTACAGCTATTTTTGTTCTACTCGCTGTGGAGATGCAGAGGAATACATACTCTCACCAACTCTCAAGTTAGCAGTTTCTTGGCAGATTCACTTCAAGGTTAAAGGCAGAGCAGCTACTGCCCTTGATCTCCTTAGCAATGAAACTAAAAGTCTCAAAGGCCCTGCTGGTATCTGCTTGAGAAAAAAGTTTCATACCCATGGCTTGAAATGCCACCAAGAGATGTGGGCATCTGTCCCCAAGGGATGCTGACCTCCTGTTGCCATTTTGGGGAGGTCTCTGCTTGTGCTGCTCCTCTCTGTCAGACACCCATGTTAGCTGCTGTTCGGTCACTTTGGAGAGCAGAAGCCAGTGCTGTTAACGCTTACCTCTCATCCTTTCTGTGCAAGATTCAGTTGGCTAAAAAGGCTTTATTCCCACTGTTCTCGTGGAAGTCAGGGCAGTGCCAGACCAGAGTAGGTTTGTGACCAGAGTAGGTTTGTGACCAGAGTGTGCGTGTACCTGGCTGTGAGAACATCTGGGCACAGGGCTGAGCAGAGTGCGTAGCCCTTTGGCTAGTACTGGTTTCATTTCAGGAATCTGAGATTAAGGATTCTGGGTAAGAGTTACTCTCATATTTAGGTTGTGTGGGCTTCTGGTGATCTGTGGGCCCAGCTGTGGAGGGGCATGAAATCTGCTTTTTGAATTTTTTTTAACCTTGGTTTTGACCTTATCATTTAAGAATCACAATTAAGAAACACAATACTGTTTTTCATGTTCTTAACTGGATAATTGCATCAGTTTAATATCACTAATTTGTGTCGTATTTTATACTCCACCCCTTCAGAATGCCTTTCTGTGGAGACTTTGGGCTCCCTTCCTCCTTCCTTCTCCTCCCTCTTTTCATTGCTGTATTGCTTGTGGCTCATCTGGGATAGGCAGCTCTGTGGTGTTCTTTGTAGTCTCATAGCCCAGAAGGAGAATTTTTTTGTGAAGTAGTCACTAGTGCAGACCTTGAAGCCTCCAGATAACCTCTCTAATCCAGTTATGGTGTGTTCTCACAAATTCCTAGGCTGCAAGACACCTCAGCACTTCCCTGGGTCGATGACTGCCCGGTAAGGGGCTGTTGTTAGCTGAGTTCACCCCTACAGCTCTGCCCATAGGAGTATGGAATCGTTCATACCTATGATGAGCTCTTGTGGTTGAGCAGGGCTCTTGCTGGAATGGCCAGTGCATTAGATGATGGTTTTCTCTTTTCTCTCTTGCCTCCCACTGACCTTCCCTGACATGCCCTTGACTAAATGCGTGGTGCTGCACACGAAAGGAAGGAATTTAGAAGTGTGTGAAGTTCTTGCAATTAAATGTCATGCAAGCCACATGTGGTTTTGTTGCTCCAAATTCAGCTCAAATAAATGGAAAGGATTACAAAATGAGGGAACAACTTGGGTCAACCTGGAGCGTTAAACAAAATATGTTTTCCTTTGGTAGCACCTAGGAGTATGTGATGCCTTGTATCAAATGAAGCCAATGATGTGGCATCCAAGTCAGGGGCTCAGGCGAGGTATAATTGTCACAGGACTAAGAAAGCCGGGCAGTGTTTGCTTCGTGAGCCTTACCAGTTCTGGTGCTTGAAATAGTTGCTGCTTGCTTTGCTTGGCCTGCGCCGCTGCAGAGCAGGGAAGGTTTTCCATGCCCGCTGTACAGGACAAGAAGGAATGAAGGTAGAAGTCGGAAGTGAGGTGATGGCTCAGGCTCACTGTTGGGAAATTGGGCAAAGGAGAGACAAGATCTGTTGATGTTGAGCCTTCAGCGAGCCAAAGCTTAGGGGGCTTTCAGGTCTTTAAGATTATTTTCACTTGCTGGACCACGAAGCGAATGATGGATCCCCATCTGTGAGACTTTTATTACCGCTTGCGGGGAGATGAGTGTAGGTTCTCTCACTGATCTCGCTCAGATCTCTGACATTCCTGTGATCAGAAGATCAGTTCAATCTCCTGATTGGGAAACTTTCCACTGGTTTTAATTAAGAATTGCTCTCTCCTGGTAGAACTGCTCCACTCCTTTTGTGAGCCAGAAGGTAACAGGACTGGGTCAGGTTTGCCGCAGTCTTCTGCACACCGAGCTTTGAGAGGCTTGGGAGCGTTAGTCGATGGAGGCAGGATGTGTGCCTTTTCCTGAAAAGCTATGGGGAATTATTTGCTCTCTGTATCGGCAATGCCATTGCTTTTCCCAGTCAACTGCTGCCAGCTGTGGAAGTCACGTTTCCCTCCTGCCAACCATTCATTGTGCTTTTGCAGTCGGAAGGGGGGGATGGAAGAAGGGGGATCTTAATTGAAAAAATAGGCCTAGGGCTTCAGGGACATAACAAAGTCAGTGGGAGTGTGTGAACAGCAATTTATTTTGTCAGTTCAAGTTACAGTCACTCTGACATGTGAAAATTGCAGATGCCAGTTTCTCAATGTGTCACAGTGACACACAGCATCCCAAATAAATAAATAATGAAACTCTGGACTTGGTTTGCAGAGCTTTGGAAAGCCCAAAGAAATGGAATACAAAAATCGGCAGATAAAGTGAGAGAGTTTTCTTTGACATAAAGGGCTCGATCTTAGCTCAGCCTTTCACAAGATGATCTTTGGACCTTTCATTGCTCCGATAGCGTTCCTGTTGTCATTGTAGCCTTCACGTAGTCTATGGCTTTCGCAGCCTTCTTGGGCTTCGAAAATGGAGCGATTTTCATGAAGAATGAAGCAACAGAAACTTTACAGCAGAATCTGTAAAGGATGCGAAGGAGTGTGGCTGGAGTGTTGATCTGAGACTGAGTAGACCTCTGAAGCAACTTGTTAAGGCCAGGATTCATTTAGGACATCAGCTGTTGCCCTGACTGCTCAGGAACCTTTTAAATGTTCCACTTCTGTATTCTGTTCTTCACCTGGGAAGCAGGAGGAATGGTGATATTTACATCTGCTGTCTTTTCTCACTTCATTTAGATCTCTAAGTAAGGAGCTCTCCTTTCTGTGGGTTTCCGTGACACCTAACATAATTTGGCTTGGCTTTTATTATGGTACCTAGGTATTTGAGCGCTAATACCTCTTGGTTTGTGCTAATAAAGTAGTTCCAAGAGTACTCTCACCACTGAATATTTGCTCATTGGCCTTACAAAAGTAGAGAAATCGCTATTAATGATCAGGTGACCAAGATAGGCAAAGGAAGAGTTTATTAACAGTTCAGTTGGAAGGAAACTGTTCTGTAGAGACCCTTGGCAGGAGCTTGAGTGGCAGAAAAGACGTTCCCTTGCCTTTGGAAGAGAAGTTCTTAAGAACATGGCAAAGCTATGAAAGGTTTTCTTTCCCATTTCCCCAGTTAATCTGGGTTAGGAGTCAGCAGGTTGGTCAGAATGTGTGACTTCTGAGGTAACTTGACTTATTTTATCTAAGAAGGAAAGAGCGAGAGAGGAGGTAAGTTGTCAAATGCATAAAAGGCCTGTGCATGCAGGAAGAAAAGTGACCTTTGGAGAAGAATAGGATGAGAAGCCGTAGGTGTAAATTGCAAGCAGGTCTGTGTCCAGAAGCTGAAGAAAGGATCAGCAAGGCCAGTGAGAGCTTGCACCAGTATCTGCAGCATGTAAGCCCTAGCAAGCTGGGGAGAGAAGGGAGTTCAAGTGCTGTTGAGCCAACTCTTGCTCTAAGCCACCACCAAGATAAGTGCTAATTTTATCAGAGTGTTTTGGGAAGCTGGAAGTCAATGCAGACAGGAAGGTTTATCTGGCTTCGTGAGTTAGGAAGAACTGTTAGGCTGCCCAGGAGTGTTTCATTCATGTCAGATCATCCCCCAGTTCATGGAACATCACCTTGTGCAGCCAAGGCCAAAGGTAATTTTGGTTACACGAGGCTGAAGACAGAGATGGGAAATGAGCTGGAGAGGGATCAGTTCCTGAGGACAGGATGCTTTCCGGGACATGGTTAAATCTGAAGCTGTTCTTTTCCATGGAAGCATATGTTGACTTTGCATCAGTGCTCCAAGGGAAAGTGTTGCACTGCTCTCCTCACACTTCTGTGGGGACTGTATCTGCTTCCTTGGGAACTAGAGAAAGAAACTCTATGAGTTAGGCTGTAAATAAATCTTAGGACTTTTACTGGATGTTCTTCATCCACAGCTGTCCTGGTCACACTCTTCTGAGTACAACCCTAGATGGACAGACTTTGAGAGCTGATGTAGTTACTCGAGAGCCCACTTAACATGATATTAGCTCTGAGCTTGTCTGTACTTTTAAAACATGCGTCACTGTACACTGTAATTACAAGGAGAGCTAACTGGCAAGGAAGGATGATTGCATCATTAAGACATTTGAGCAGGAATAACTAATTCTGCTATTAACTCCTCATATAACCCTGGCTATGAAACTGAAGATAAGTTTTCTCATCTGACTACCTTCATCTGTTCTTGTACTGGGTGATGTCACTATGCCTACATAGTATTTTGAAGGGACAGAGACATGGGGAAGTTGTCTACAGCATGAGTGATGAGGATCAAACTCAAACTGGAATTTGAACTAAAACTACAGTTGTCTTACGATAACAATATAATGTAATTAATATTTATAGTAAAAACATCAAAAAACATTTGGAAGATGAGTCGAGGCAGAAATAGCTAAAAGAAAATTCAGCAATATATAACAGAACCTGGTTAATTCTTTGTCTCAATTTGCACCCCTGACATCTCTCACTGAGCATTCTGGCAAGCTCATAACTCTTTCAAGAAATGTTACAGCACTGACATCTCACGTTGCTTTTAGTTTATTATTGTTATTGCAGAATGCACTACTGAGCACTTACTAGTGCATCATGAAATAAAATGCTGTGAATTACAAATGAATTTTGCTTGTAAGATGAATGAGCCTGTGATTGAGCATCTTTGATATCAGTATCATTGATGCTTTCATGCTAAAGATGAATGCAGTCACAAGGTTTTTAATTATATATTTTTTTTAATTGGGAAGTTTTGGCACAAATTTTGGTGAGATTCTTCGTAAAGATTTTCCCAAAGAATTCATCTGGCTATGAAATGAGTGGTTTTCTTCCCACCCCCCTTCCAATTTTGCTGCTTTTTCCTTTTCTAAATCAAACCTTTTTTATGGAGTCAACCTCTCTCTACCCCTGCTCTCATCCACAGTGTTCCCCACTCCCCTGGGGCTCTGTTACCCATTGATGCTGTTACCATTGAAGCTCCTCTGTCCACAGAAGCTGTTTTCTTGTGCTGTGTTTCTTGTGCCTTCATTTTTGTGTGTATCCCATTATAAACCCATGCAAATGTATTGCAGCTGAAGAGCAGAGTCATCACTTTCAAATTCACAGTGCAAAGTAATAGGTTTTTTGTTTCTTAAATATTTCAGACAATGCTTTGATCAAAATAGGTCATTCTTCCGTCTAGTCAGCGCGCCGCTCCTGGCAGTGACCGGTCCTCGGTGCAAGAACTGCTGCAGTGGGCAGTAATGGATTAAATATGTCCACTGTGAAAGATTGTTTCTTGATTGCATTAGTTTGAGGTTTATTTTATGCCCCGATATGTGGCGTTGAGCCAAAGAGACCACAATACACCTTCCTCTCCAAGGTCCAAGCGCCAAAAAGTATCCCTTTACAAGAAGGGTGCTTAAGTGCTTTTCTGAATCAAAGCCTGAGTCAGTGCTTTAATGTACTCTGTTCATGCTTGGAAATGGCTTATATTCCTCTGAGCAAATTTCCTTTAAAGAAGCTAAGCCTACTACAGTGTCTGAAGAATTCAATGTCACGCTGAAAACTTATCCCCCAGATCTGTGTCCAAAGAGATCCTGCTTAATGGATGCTACCTATTACTTACTGCCATGCAGCATTCCTCTTTCGAGCACTGAAACAGGCTGTTCTCTCTCCAGGCAATGTGTCAAATGTTCGTCTGGTCGCCTATGGTGTTTTCCATTTCTATTCAAGGTTCTAGAGAAGGTCACTTCAGTGCAGCATCAATAGCTCCTCCGTACCCATGATCTCATACGTGTATTTGAGGCTGGCTCTAAGGCAGGAGTGGGGGGGGGCTTGGACTGCCCACTGGAAACTTCAGGCACCCCTCTCGTGTAGGAGAGCAATTTAGAGAGGTGTTCTCTTTGCCACTGCTGGCATTCAGCACACTGGACCACGTTCTCCTTTAAGAAAGTGGGAAGCAGGTGCCTGACCTGCCTGGAAACGCTTTATCATGGTTCATTTCGAGCCTGCTGCTGACCGCTGGCTCCTCGGCTGACTCTTGCAGTCCTTGAGGAGGATTCATCCCATAGCACTGCCGCGCTATCTTGAGGCAGTGCTTCCAAGTATCTGCCTGATCCCATATGCTTCAATTAGCTTTTGTCTGGCCTGAGCTCTCTTTGTTATCATTCTCTTTCTGCTGATAAAGCAGGAACCCGTAGAGGCGGGTGTTGTGGTTTGTTGTTGTTTGTTTGTGTGTGTGTGGTGGTTTTTTGTTTTTTTCTTTGTGTTGTGTGTGGTTTTTGTCTTTTTTTTTTTTTTTCCCCTCACCCTGCAGGAGCCCTGGGATGGATGGGAATGAACTTTGTCAGGTGCTTATAGTAAAAGGAATTGTCAGGATAGCTGGCTCCCTGTCGGTCCTGACAAATGGCTTGTGGGCCTTGTGTCTCAGGTTGCTCGAGCTGCAAAGCAGGGCTAATATTTATTTCCATCATATATATATTAATAGCGCTTAATTACTTTGAACAAGGTCAGGACTTCACTGCATTACATGCTGTGCTAAGACATGCATATATTAGTTCCTGTCTCATGCCTCCTGTAAAGAAGTGATGTAAGAATGCAGTGCCAGAGAGAGATGCAAGAAGCGATCCCTAATGCGCGAGGTGTTCTGGAGTTCTGTCCTGTCCCTCTGGCTCATCCGATGCATTATGGGTGGGAGAGAACTTGAGCTGGCCTCTCATAGCTTGATTATCTGATTTCAGCTTTAATACCCATTCTAAGGATCCAGGAGCAAAGGAAGTTGATGTTTGAAAAACCTCTGCAAGGTTTTGGTGCTGCTGCTGGTGACATAAACCAGGGGGAAGAAAGCAGCAAAGCCCAAGCTGGCCCATCGCCTCTCAAAACTTAAGCCTCTCACTTCCATCTCTGCCTTAGGTACCAGAGTCTATCTCTAGATCTTAGAATAAAATCATAGAATGGCTTGGGTTGGAAGGGATCTTTAAAGGTCATCAAGTCCCTTGAAGGAAGTAGGGTCATCTTCAACTAGATCATGGTCACGATCTCATGATTCCTGAAGTTCAGACCAACAATTCTCTCAATTAATAGGTTAGTAGGTAACAGCTCTGTGAATCTTCAGTATTAATTTAATAAATGGGCTGTCTCCAACCACTGTTGATATAGCCCAGATTTAGGGCTGTCTGCCAGGCAATGTTCTGCCATTGCCACCAAGACTTTGTCCTATACTTTAAACTTTGGAAGCTGTGGTTAAAATAAAGAGCAGTTAGAAACCTCTAGCTGTTAAATCCCTGCAAGCTCCTGTTGGACGCACAGTGACCGCATGGTTCCTAATGTCCCTAAAACTGCTTTACGGGTCTAAGTTATTCTGGTGGGACCTGCACTGTGTTAGCTGATGAGACCTCTGTGTGCAAAAGTGATGCATTGGGGTAGTGTTGATGAGGTTATGGAAATGTGAGCTTGGATCTCTGATGGGATGTGTTTGGGGTTTTTTTAGCTCCTTTTATAAATGGACAATATTGATAAATGAAGTTTCCTCCTTGGATCACCATGCCCATGTATTTTGGCTCCATATTTGCAGGCAATAGTTAAAGATCAGGGTGGGAACAAAAGCAACTGGATGTGCTGTTGATCGTGTAGCTTTGGTGACAAGCAGACTGCTCTCTGGACGGGGTTGGACTAAAGTGCAGTGGGTGCTTGTCTCTGAAATATTAAAGTGGGAGTTGCGGGCACTTGGGGGAAGAGTGAAACCTCTAAGCAAAACTGTAGCAAATTGTCATCCTCTCCAAAGCATAGAGGTTGACCTGCAAAGCCAGTTCAGCAGAGCTAAGGCTTTTTGCTAGCAGGACAGGAGGGAGCCTAGTGCTGTACTGATGTAGATGTCAACAGAACATCATTTTCTGAACTGATATTGTTGTAAAGAAGCAAAATTGGGATGTGCAAGCTCTGAAAGCAGAATGAATCCGAGAGTAGCAACAATGTATGGAGAGTTACAGCTTAATCTTGTATGAAATGATATATAAAATAATTTATGAAGTGAAGGCCTAGTTGTACGATGGTAATCGGTTGGTGAACCGTGATACTCTGAGGTTCGTTTAATGCAGAATTAGTCATAAGTCTTTAAAATCAGTACTGATTAAAATATCCTTTTAACTTTCATTTGCTTTTTGGTTGGTTGTGGTTTTGTTCGTGTTTTTAATCTGCTTGTATGAAAGTGAGGCAGAGGTTTAGCAAAAGCAATGAATGCAGCTTGAGAGGTGCTGGCTCCTCACGCCTTGCAGTCATGCAGGGCAGTACTGGGGGGGGGGGGGAGGGGGTAGGGAGGGGAAGGGAAATGATTCCGA